>JAYKKM010000292.1:450000-697500 GCA_035772405.1 Chrysogorgia sp. JL179-B06
ATATATATACGCTTTGTTATTTTTCGATATCTACAACCTAAAAATAGCAAAGGAAAAGTGAAAATATAACAGAATTTAAAAAAATTACCAGTTTACTCGAGTAAGCAGCCGTCATAATTGCACTGCAAGCTGAAGATACACCGGAAATTTTCCTGTTTTCTATCACACCACCGACAGGAATGGTATAGATACTGTTAACGTAACCATTGAAAGCACAACTGTCACCAAAAAAGGCACCATTTCCAGCAGCGAAAACATAAATTGATCCAAGTTCATTACGGCCCTATACAAAAACAAAGACATCAAAAAACCAACGATAAGCAAATAACAATGAATTTATATATAATGAATACTACACTAGAAATACGTTCCGCAATAACCCCTCGCTCGCCTATTCTATCCCATGATTACCTCTGCGAGATTTCCCCATCACTGGTCCCCAGACCTCACACGCCATGTATTTGTTTATCACAAATCGGAAAAGGTGTTTCTATTCAGGTACATTTTGAACGTTATCTCGGTCAATATTTAACCGTTTTCAATTCTGAAAACATATTTAGAATTGCCTAATCCAAGTGCATAACATACGTGCCTATTATCTTACGCAAACGTATAAAAGAAGGACGCGAACTCCAGACAGATCGATTATAGCTTTAATTTACAGACGTTTCGCCTATTCAGGCTTCTTCAGTGTAAAAATATCGTTAGTTATCCAATTCTTAAACGAAGCTATATATATATATATATATATATATATATATATATATATATATATATATATATATATATATATATATATATATATATATATATATATATATATATATATATATATATATATATATATATATATATATATATATATATATATATATATATATATATATATTATACTTGTAATATACAATATTACTTGTAATATACAATATTACTTGTAATATACCCAGAATCTTATCCCGGCATTACCACCACTATCTATACAGAATAATTTTCATAACATAATTTTCGCCACAATAGATTTGTTAAGGTTCCCATATGCAGAACCGATCGCTATCATAAGAGCTTTATACCGTCTGTAGCAACACTATATGATCTGAAATGATTTTAACTTTTAATATTACTTTTAATATCTATTTGTTCACAATATTGTATTCTCTATATAATTTTAGATTTATACCATTTTATATTGTAAAACCATTGTAATTCAGTTTTTTAGCTGCAAAATTGGTTATTTATTAAATATTAAATTAAATAAAATATAAGTGAAGAAAATGAATGCCTAACGACCATTAACGCGTGTAAACATGAAGCGAAATCGACAAGCTCAGAGGCAAGGTAAACGGCAACATCTGAAGACAAACACAACGTTAAAAACAGAGAACAAAATGAACCAAAAGCCATACAATAAATGTCTTATTAACCTCGTTTGCTTGGTCTGTGCGGTAAAGTATTTGCCTTCGGTTTTTTCGCGCAGACCTCGCTCCTTTGTCGCTCGGTCTGTACGAAAACCTCAGGCAAATATACTTTCCCGTACAGACCTCGCACTCAGATTTTATGTCACAGAAAAACACCATACTAGAAATACGTATCGGCAATAACCCCTCACAATTTTTTTATATTATTTCAAAGAATATATTATATGTTTCGCAATCAAAATGGTCCCCAGACCCCCTCCGTCGCACGCCTTGTATTTGTTGATCACAAATGTCAAAAGGCCGTTTCATCGTAGATTTTGAACGTTATCTCGGCCAATATGTAACCGGTTTCAATTCTGAAAACAGGTTTGCAATTACATTTAAAATACATAACATTTGTGTCCTAATATAAGCATCGTTGAAAGAAAAATACATTTCATGCCGTACCCGAGTTGCGCCTTCTTTCAAAGCACGCTGAGATAACGTTTTGGGCCCGCGTACTTCTCTTCCGTTGTCCGGAGGTCCCCAGCTGTTTGAAAATATATCAATGCTATGACCATGAGAGGGATAAAATGCCTTCGCTTCATCGACATCACTTGAAGGGTTAATGGCAATTAAACGAATAGCTAAAAATTAGAAAAAATAACAACATTAATCAATTAACTGGATCGTTAAAGTGGTTCTCCGATGAAAACATTTCTGCTAATTTTTTTACATAATCTCAAAGATATAATGGTAATTAGTAATCATGCAGAGATTCACTTCAAAATTCGTCGAAAAAAGTTTGTATTTTGGAGCGCCGCCATTAAAGTGGCCGAGTGCGAGAAGAATGAGTCGAGTAGAGCTTATGACGTCATAGCCTCAACAACTACAAAAGGGTCATTGTTATTTTCAACAAAAGGGTCATTGTTGTTGTTGAGGCTATGACGTCATAAGCTCTCCTCAACTCATTCTTCTCGCACTCGGCCATTTTAATGGCGGCGCCCCATAATACAAACTTCACACGTAAAGTATAACCTTTCTTTCAACGAATTTTGAAGTGAAACTCTGCACGATTACTAATTACCATTATATCTTTGAGATTATGTAAAAAAATTAGCAGAAATTTTTCCATCGGAAAACCACTTTAAGACGTGGATCATGACTGTATTTGACTTCTTTCCGGCTACTTTTAGCTTCTCTCCTCTGTCGCCTTTCCTTCAAACCCCAATTTCTTTCCTCTTATCTTCCTATCTATTTTCTGCTTCCCCTTGTCTTTAGTGCTACACGTACAGGTAGGCAAAACACTCGATATAGACGAGTCTTAAAGGTGCCATCAAGTCCATTCTGCGCATGTGCATATTTCAAACGTGGGGGACTCCATATGTCAACAAACTTTAACGGAATAGATTTGCGACAGTTCGAAAGTGAGTATTCGTCAAAGGTGGCGAAGTTTGATAAATTATCCGCATTTAGGAACAGAACAGCTTCTTATCGAGGCAGTAATGCAATGTAAACAAACGATGTAAACAGAAACGTGGACATGCGCAGAACGGGTAATAAGGGTGCTAAGTTGATACTTGATAAGCCAAGCTACTCCTCTAGTACTGAGGCTTTAAATTGCCTTCGTTGGAAGACACTTGCAGATAGGAGAAAGTTCCATCGGGCCTGTTTTGTCTATAAATCTTTAAATAATTGCATCGATTTTAAATTTAACAATATTTCTAGATGTGAAGTTCACTCTTATAACACAAGAAATAGGTTACAAAAAGATTTATCTCTGTGTAAAACAAATTGGGGGGCCAGTGTAAGTCTGATTTTTTATTTATTAACGAATGGAATAATCTACCAGAATCATTGACTTTTGTAAGTTCCTTAAACACTTTCAAATGTAATTATTAGATTTGTCATTACTTTCATTTATCTATCTCTGTACTATAGATTAGATTAATTTGGATAATTTGGATATTGTAATCTTGTAGTTTTTGTAATTTCTTGGAGGTCCCTCATGAAAAGCACCTATGGTGATGAGGTTTCCTCATTAAATATTTTTGAAAAAAAACAAAGAAAAAACGGACTTGACGGCACCTTTAATCATCGACGGTTTTGACATTTTAATATTAAAATATCATATTAATAAGGTTTTATCCTGGCTTCTTTTTCCCGAGTCAAATACAGTAGCTTCCAAGGCTGTTTTGGCCGAGGCAGAGAAACTTGCTGTCCCCTCATCGACCAATACTTCCCTGCTTATACCAGCCAAAACATTGCTCGCACAGCCTTGGAAGCGATTTGACTCGGAAAAGAAGCCACAGAGTTGCCTGCGGAGGAGGTTAATCCATATCCACAAGCGCTCCTTTTGTTTCATTCTTTAACGAGTTTTTTTTTTAATGACTCATTAAGGGCACGCGCCATTGTCTCTACATGTGCTCTGAGGCGAAATATGCAAATAACAACTGTAGAAGCAATTGACATGTCAACGCTCGTTCGTTAATGCACAAAGATTTAATTCACCGACAGTTTCACTTTATATTTTTCGATATCGATGTTCAAAATCTTTGACCGTTCAGCTTCCCGAATTGTTTCTTCCTCATAGGAATCCCGTACCCTAACGCGAGATAAGCGATAATACGGTCAAAATGTTTAGGGTTCATCTCTCAGGCGAAATATGCAAACATATTAAGAGTATAAACGCTTATCTTAGGCTCTCACGCTCATCGTAGGCTTTATCTTATAATGAAACTGTAATAAGTTTTATAAGTAAAATTAAGAATATATTGTTGTAAGAGCATTGAGACTATTGTATAATGATCCTAATACGTCTTTATTATTATTATTATTATTATTATTATCTTACGGCATGTGGGATAGTAAATACCAATGCGCATGCGCAGTATGATAAGTTGCATGGGCATACGCATAATAAATCAATGTAAAACTTAGAAATGCTGACGTCATTGGTAGATCAAAGTTATCCACCAGATCCACCGGTCTCAGCACCCCCACTCTGTATACTATTGACTCATTCTACACATACCTTCCTTCTCCTTTCCCTCCACCTTAAAAGGTCATTTTCTCTTCCCCTCTTGCCTTTTATTCTACTCCCTTGCCTTTACCTGCCATTCCTGCTTTTCCGGCTCTTCCTTTGCGGTTTGTTTTCGCCTTCTCCTTTCATCACCTTTCCTCAACTCTTCCTTCTTTTCTCCTCCTCTATTCCAGCCTTTGCCTGTCTGCGCTTCCCTTTCTTTTTCAGACAATCTCACACCCGTATGGTTTTGACGCAACTTAAAGTGCCCCTAACCCCAATTTTTTTTGGTTTAGAATAAAAGCACTCCTGACATTAGGAAGGATGTTCTTTTAAATTTTGGCGATAGCTGTTTTTGTTCTTAAAGTGCCACTACGATGAAAATTCACCTCCGTCTTTTAGATTTTCTTTACTAGCATAGAATAGTATTTCGGGGTCGAAAGTGATCGATGTAAAAAAAAAATTAAAAAATGGTATTTTGAAGTAAGTATTTTGAGCTCTGAAATCACTATTATTTAGGCCACCATTACTAAAAACGTGTTCCAAGCGAGCCCGCGATTTCAAAAGGTAATATTGTTTATGACGTCAGATTCTCAATGCTACGCCTGAATTTCAGTCGAGGTTACTTGTTTTCTTCGAGAAGTAGATGAAATGTTTAGCCTTTCAGACGAATAATTTGAAAATACGACCTTGATTCACTTGAAGAATTAGCCATGTGGAGTAGTCGCGTTGAGAATCTGACGTCACTTCGTTACGCTGGTCAGGAACATGAACGATTAATGGCGGACATAACAACAACTCCAGAAAAATAATACTTGCCATCGTCGAATCGCAAAACGGTTTCGACCGAGTAATATTTAGAAGCTCTGCTTTATAAATACGTAAAAATATCGATAGGTAAAAATTTGATTGTAGTGGCACTAAGTTATTCAAGTTCTTGCAATACGCAAATAAGGCATGTGATGACGTAAGATAAGGAAAGCAGAATTATTTTCGAGTATATCTTCAAAACCGTTCATCAAACTTTTTCCAAACTTTGCATGTATTTACAGACAAATAAACGGGAAAAGACAGTTCAAGTTATGTAGTCGTCGCTAATTTGGAGTCCGTAGACGGTTGGTAACATCCTTGGTGGTCGGTAGCATATTTTTATTATGTATATACGATTCACTTACAATGATGGGATTACATAAAAATTTATTATCAACCGAATATTTCAAGTTCCCTTGCATAGCTGAGTGGTCTGTGTCATTGACTTTTTACTTGTGAGGTCAGGGTTCGAGTGTTGGGTGAGTATGATTTTTTTCTTTTTAATAGGGTTAGTTACCCAGTCATAAGTCGGGTAAAAAGTGAGGCAAGGTTTCAGGCCCCCACGCGGTATTTTCAATTGATATCATAGCACAAGTCGTTGAAAAGTGAAAAGGTTTTGAAACATGCAAATTAGATGCGTTTGACGTCATCTACTCACTTAGTATTAAGATTCACAAAATTAGCGAGATATCTTCAAATAGCAAGCAGAATGTTTTGAAACTTTGCACATGTTTGCCGATGAGAAATGTACACACAACAGTGGATAGTATATTGTCACCATGGAGACCGCTGGGAAACAGGAGTCTTAACTAAAAAACTAAAATCTTAATTTCAACTTTTTTCTTAAAGAATAAGATGATTTAAACTCAAAAATACAATATTTACGTGTGTACGTATCTCTCAATCTATGTAAAGCAGTAAACGTTGTTGTATAGAGGAGAAATAACCAAATTTTGTTTTACAAATGGAAGAGATCTGACACCAAGCGATCTCCATGGTAACAACATACTATGCCCAGTGGAGTATACTTTCCTCATTGGCATACACGTGTAAAGTTTCAATTCCTCACTTTGTGAATTTTATTTAGTCTATGTGAGTAGATTACGTCGTACGGCATCTAATTTGCATGTTTTAAAAACCTGAATACCTGTATCTCTGGAACGAGATGAAATATTGAGAAACTGAGAACGCCATTCTGTCTCATTTTGAAAATACTTTTAGATAAAATCAAAATTAGATGGACAATTTGTTCATCGTAGTGCCACTTTAAGGGTGTTCGGACGTATTTCGATTTGCAGCCTTATATCCGTTGCTAAGGAAGCTTAGAATTGACTAAATTTGCCATAGAATTTCACAGTTTTAAGAATCCATCAAGACAGTCTGTATGTACTATATGTGGACAAAACTCTTTCGTTTGGTAATGTCACATGATGACGTCATTGTGACGTCATATTAAATATGAAAATTCCTATAATCTTCGAAGTTTTTAAGAAAAATTATTATTTTTACATGTGATTAGAATCTGGACGGTTACCTTCATAAAAGTACGTATGGGTTTTAAGAATTTTTAAAAATTAGCCTAGATATAGTATTTTTAAGGTCAATAAACACAATAAAATGTTCATAACTTCGTTTTTATTTAATTTATCAATGAATCCATACGTACTTTTTTGTAGGAAGTAATTTAGGTTTATATGACACCAAAATATATAGCACAAAAATGACCAAAATTATAGAGTTTTTGTGTTTGTTGATGACGTCATGGTGACGGCGTCTCAAATACGTCACCAGACGAAAGAAGTTTGCAAACATTCCACACATAAAATATCTTGGTTATACTTGAATTTATTGTCCACTCGTGAAGTATATTGGGCACAAAATGACCTGTCCTTAGCAACCGGTTGTTTAACAACGGAATACGTCCGAACACCCTGTAGCACAATCCATGACGACAAATAAAAATAAATTGAGATAAATGTAAATAAAAACAATAACGACGACGACAATAGTACAGTATTCAACTTAAAGTGCCAATCCGGGATTTTGGGATTTTATATATCAATAATATTTGGGTTCTAACCACTGATCTCAAAAATACAACTGGATTGAGCTTTCTATTGTAGGAATAATGTAAATTGACTAGAGATCATTAGAAGCTCCGAGTTTGCAAGCAAATCAAACTGCGACGCTCGCGAAATAGGTTTAGTGTCTGGCCAATATAGTTTCTTTGTTAACATTAAATGCATAATATCTTGAACCTAATTTGACGTCTCATATTAGGCTTCTGTCACTGGATAATTAGAGCCAACGGCGGCCATTACTAAGGGACCAAAGTCGCAGTAAATATGTAGGTAGGCCATGAATCGTTTTACCCAGTAATATGAAAAATGTCTTCTGGTCCTCCTTATAGTAAAATTATTTTATTTTGTTGATGGTAAAAGCACATAATCCGACAAAAAACCTCATAGGATCATCAGCTGGTCCCTTAGTAATGGCGGACTTCCGGCTTCATTTTCTGAACAATAGTTGCTCGATCCAGTCTTTATTTAGAGATCAGTGGTTCTACCAAGATTCCCTGCTAAAGACGATTTACTATTCACAGGAAATGACGTCAAAGCAGGGACACGCAAAATCATTGCACACTAATTCAACAGTGAAATACAAAGAAAGTTTAGCTCTGAACTTTAAACACACCTGTTCGGACTTTCATTGTATTTCACTAAATTCACTGCTGAATCAGTGTGCATTTTGCGTGTCCCTGCTTTGACGTCATTTCCTGTGAATAGTAAATCTATGAAGATGACATTTTCGCAAGACAAAAATATTTTACAATTCTTCTCAAAAGATTCCAAATATCACAAATATGTAAAATCCCCAAACCCCGTATAGGCACTTTAACAACGAACACAAACCTGCAATGTTTGCATCGTATGCCACACCAACGCCACAAATAGCATTGTTAGCATCTGCTGCTATAACACCTGCGCATCTTGTACCATGCCTGGAGAAAAAAAATATGAACCTTTCATGTAAAAGTCTCCTAATACAAACCAACGTCGAGCCATTTAAAAGGTCGTTATATAAAATCATTAATTATTTATAATAATAAACAAGCAGCGCTATAGATTTTATGAAAAGTTGGTATGATCATCTTTTTTACAAATTAAAATTCTCTTATTCAAGCAGACGCGTAAAATTTCCAAATGTGACGTAACTGCGTGCTTAACTCTTTCCTGAAAAACATCGAAAATTGAACCACCTCTTTGTTCTATTGATATCTCTGGAAATAACTGTTGAGAAAGCTATACATTTTCTGAAATCCCAATAAATCCGCTTTTACTAGTGGTTTTAAATTTCCCAAACAAGAACATTATAAAGTTGTAAAGGTTTTACTGTGCAAGCTGTGTTATGTTGTCAATACTCAGAAAAACTCTGAGCACCAGACAGGACTCGAACCCTTCTGAACGCTAGACAGACGCTCTAACCATTGAGCCACTGGAACTCAGATGGCAGAGCAAGGTTAATTACGGTGGATTAAGACAAGTACTTGTTATAACGGCAAGACTCGTCCCAGGTTTAAATACCGTAATTAACCTCTGCCATCTGAGTTCCAGTGGCTCAGAGTTTTTCTGAGTATTGACAACTTAACACAGCTTGCACAGTAAAACCATTATAACTTTACAAACATCAAGCTGCAACTACCTAACTTAACTATCAACATTTGACTGGAAATTGACTGTTTGTTATAACGGCAAGACTCGTCCCAGGTTTAAATACCGTAATTAACCTTGCTCTGCCATCTGAGTTCCAGTGGCTCAATGGTTAGAGCGTCTGTCTAGTGTTCAGAAGGTTACGTACGGGTTCGAGTCCTGTCTGGCGCTCAGAGTTTTTCTGAGTATTGACAAGTTAACACAGCTTGCACAGTAAAACCTTTACAACTTTACAAACATCAAGCTGCAACTACCTAACTTAACTATCAACATTTGACTGGAAATTGACTGTTACAGCACGACTTGTAGTCCAACAAGTACTTGTTATAACGGCAAGACTCGTCCCAGGTTTAAATACCGTAATTAACCTCTGCCATCTGAGTTCCAGTGGCTCAGAGTTTTTCTGAGTATTGACAACTTAACACAGCTTGCACAGTAAAACCTTTACAACTTTACAAACATCAAGCTGCAACTACATGTACCTAACTTAACTAACAACATTTGACTGGAAATTGACTGTTACAGCACGACTTGTAGTCCAACAAGTACTTGTTATAACGGCAAGACTCGTCCCAGGTTTAAATACCGTAATTAACCTTGCTCTGCCATCGGAGTTCCAGTGGCTCAATAGCTCAACGGGTTCGAGTCCTGTCTGGCGCTCAGAGTTTTTCTGAGTATTGACAACTTAACACAGCTTGCACAGTAAAACCTTTACAACTTTACAAACATCAAGCTGCAACTACCTAACTTAACTAAGACACATTATGTTAATATAAATTAACATAATTAGCATTAATTATAATAAATCAGGTTGAAAAACTTTCATTTTTGTAGAAAAGCCCATCTTGCACGTCCGCGTAGCGTCATGAAAATTCAAAATGCCACCAATCGCAGAGTTTTTTATGAAATCAAACTTGGAGTGTGAGTGGATTTCATGTGCCTGGCGCTTGCCGAGTTTCAATTTTTACTCTTGCGTTACCGTCAATACCGTGTGTCGTGTTTTTCGATTCACGACTTCGTCAGTCTTATACGACCGACTTTGACTGGGCCAGACAGGAAATATTTAATACCGTGACGATGGAAACGAGAAAACTAACAAATTCATTACATGTTTTTCGTTATCCTAAGACATTTAGGCTTATCGGTTTTAACGAAAACGAGATTTGCGCACTTCACTAGCTTAATATATATAATGAGTAATGGTGAAAGGTTAAAGAGTGAGTGTCAGGGTAGTGCTTTGCGCGCTTGTGTTTTTGTTTTCATACGAATTGATTGCAGTGCATCGCATAGTTAGAACTATAATTTGCATGTGAACTCTAGATTTATTTGGAAATGTTGAAATTGGAGTCCGATCCTGACTTCGGGGCGTTATGAAGTTAATGTTCAAGACGATTTGAACAGTTGCAGTTCGCTTGTTTGTGAACCACTGCGGGCTGGCGCCGTTTCTGACGAACAAGCTGGCCCGGCTGGCTTTAGTTCCTGAATCTTTGCAAATTCAAATGAACAAAACATCAAAAGAAACAAAATATATTTATTTACTAGTCACTCATCAAACACTTCCATTCGCAAACTTATTCGCGCTGTTTCAGCAGCATAACCCAGCCTTCCATGCTTCGGAGGCGAAGCGCTCGTAGCAGCTTCCATATACCGAAAAGATTACTATAGTAAATGATCAATTTTACGAAAAATATGACAATAATTGATCACTCAGGTATATTTACTTCTTAGAAAACCAGGGTGTTAGCCAGAAACGAAAAGTTTTGTCCGTTAAACGTAAATTGGGAAAGTTTTTTTGACCGATCAAAGTCTTTAAATACGCTACTTTATATCATTTTGTGGTAACCATGGTGAGGGGAATTAAACTGTCTAACTCTCAAGTTTTAAGTTCAAATTGGCGACAAAAACCGGAAATTTAATACCATATAGTTATCGTTAGATGTTTTGACAGCTTTTAAGGTTGGGTCGCCATCTATTGTTTTTTCCGTGAGAACTCAACTGTAAACGAATTTGTTTGAAAAGACGATTTAAAACTCATGGAGACTTTAGTTCGTTCAAATCCAAGCATATCACATCAAGAATTACTTCAAAGCCAAAATAGTCGATCAACCAAACCAATTTCCAATCAAAACAACAATTTGAACACTTCATAACAACGCCTTGACAGCGTCTCGACAACATTATAAGCTTACGTCACAACTATTGATTTCAAACGACAAAACGTTAGTCTTTCCAAGCTCAACCGGGAAGCGCAGTAGATTTGTAATAGAATACTGTCGTTTGTATCTAGGGGAAAACCTTTAACTTTGTATTATTATTATATTCTATAATTATACAGGTTAAACTTGTTCAGCTATTGATCAATCAAATTGCTGGTATCCTACAAGGACCTGCATATACAAATAAGATAAAAATAAAAATAAATAAATAAATAAAAACACTTAATTGATTGATAATATTACAATAAAAGGTCACTAAAAAGTCATACTATGAAACGATAATATATGTAGTTCATAAGAGATCGTTAAAGTGCCTATATCACTTGTGGGATCTTTACATATTTATAGTAATTGGAACATTCTAAGAAGATTTGTAATATATCTTCTCAGGCGAAAATTTCATCTTCATGGACTTTTTTGCAGTTAAAGTTACCGGATATGACATCAAAGGAGGAATTTTTGAAGCAAGAAACAAAAGAAAACTGATTTGCAATTCCTCCTTTGATGTCATATCCGGTAACTTTAACTGCAAAAAAGTCCATGACGATGAAATTTTCGCCTGAGAAGATATAGTACAAATCTTCTTAGAATGTTCCAATTACTATAAATATGTAAAGATCCCACAAGTGATATAGGCACTTTAAACAATTTAAACATTATTTACGTATAGCCGTTAATTTATGTTTAAAAATAACAATGGATTTTTCAGCCTTTTTCAGCCAAACATTATCATCGCTTTTCTTAGCTCTAATTAAGTTGATGACGTTTTCTCCTTTACTTAGATGTAAACAACGCGTACCGTAGCTTCGTTTTGTACATTTCATTTCCGGTGAATGAACAACATTTCATTTAAGTGAATACACACCGAATATGAATTGAAACTCGATACATTTTGAGAAAATAGTTAATGGGGAAAAAGTATTCTGTAAATAATACGTTCTTTGAATGATATAATAGTATTAAATCAAACAGAATACACTTTCTCATCAGAAAAAATGAAAATCTTCCAGTAGAGCAGTTGGGAAAGCCTCTTAGCTACTTCAATTGGGAAGAGTCCGTCAAACGGACGCTATATGGGCTAGCTAACACCCTGAAAACTTGAAAATGGATAATTTAATTTATAAGAAGGATTGATCAAATATCGACGGATTCGTTTGTGAACTGAAATAGGCGTCCCATAAAATGACCGCAATGAAGAAAACAAGCGCGCAAAGCACTACCCTGACACTCACTCTTTAACCTAGCAAATCAATCAATCAATCAATCAATCAATCAATCGACTTTATTTAGCGAGGGTAACACTTGACAGTTACAACTGATAAACTCGTGTCCCTCAAGAAAACAAAAATAACTAAATAGGATAAACTACTAATCTTGTAACACCGATATTACAATAAACTGAGAACCTCTGACTAATCATAATGGAATAAAAAGTACTAAAAACTTAACTAAATCTCATGGAAATATCCAATGATCTATACATGCTAATGAGCAAATTTAAAAAGTACATATTCATTATTCTAATGATAGGGTATGTAGTAAAATTATTGTTCTAAAAATATTTACGAATAGCTAATTTAAAGAATTTAAAAGTTCTCCCACCTTGTAACGAGGACAAACTAAGTTTATTTTGGAGTGCCTGCTTGATTTGTTATGTATATCTGCATTTCTTACAAGTGCATGTAATTGATCCATATTAAAGTAATAATGGAGTTATATTAAAGTAATATTGGAATTTATTAAAACCACTTTTTATACACATGACACAATTACTGCATTTTGAATGGTCGAGTGCAATTAATGTTACCATGGTAGCAACACTCAAAATGGCTGTCATTTGTGTTGGATTTGTTTTGAATCATTTCATATTGCTCGTTTTTCGCTAGTAATTGAAAATTCATTTCATTGCATATTTATTATAATATTATACCTCAACTATAAATTGTCCAATCAAAGAGCTAGATTTGTACCATGTGACCAGTCAATTTAAAATCGAATTTCCCGCTTTAACCTCGAATTAATAGTACCCAGTACTCGCGCGTAAACCAAGACGAGCCTGTAAACAATGGAGGAACAACAAGACGTTTCTAGACGTTTCAAGACAGCATTCAAGATTGTTTCGGTATAATATATTATTTATAGACCCTCCGCTCGGGGAATTCGTCGAAAATTCCCCTCGCTGCGGGTCTATAAATGATAAAAATAACATTTTGAAAACTGACGAGGTGATTGGCTAAAAGTTGTGTTTCTACAACTGCATGGAATACATGGGAAGATCACGCCGTTGTATAAGTCATCGCATACTGTACCTCATGAACAGTAAGAATCGATAATTTAATGAAATCGCGTGGAAACATTTGCCCCGCGGTCTCGTGTTCCCACTACGATTTCTCGTTCTCGCAAACTTCCACTTGTGTTTTTTAATTTTTTTTAAATTTTAAAACATTTTATATAGCGCAAATTATCATAAAAATGTTCAGATGCGCTGTTAATAAATACAATCAGTTTAAAAAATATCTAAAACTAAATTATCTAAAAACAAAACAATACTAGTACGCTATAGATTATTATAAGCATTACGAAATAAAAAAGTCTTCAAGTTTTTCTTAAAAGCATCATAATTAGTAATGTTCCTTATATCCACCGGTAAAGAATTCCATTCACATGGTGCTGCTGAGCTGAATGATCTTGCACCAAGTGTCGAGAGGAATCTTGTTGGAGGAACAGCAAGAAGTTCTTCATTGGATCTTAAGTTATAGCAAGACTGTTTTTTAACTTGAATTAGATCAGATATATAGGTTGGAGCCTGACCGTGAATGGCTTTGAATGTAATGGTCAGTATCTTAAAAATAATTCGTGTTTTACAGGAAGCCAGTGAAGATGTATAAGGAATGGAGTGATATGTTTAAATCGAGAAACTTGACATGTAGTTCTGGCAGCTGCATTCTGTAATCTCTGCAATTTAGCTATCTGGTATGCGGGAAGGCCATAGTACAGGCTGTTACAATAGTCAAGACGACATTTAACAAATGCATGGACCAAGGTAGCACATGATTCAGTCGTAAGGAACTTCCTAATTCTTCTAATGTTATGTAAATAGAAGGAAGTTTTGCAGATCTTATTAATTTGCATTTCTAGAGATAATTTGGGATCCATCCAAATTCCAAGATTCTTTACTGAAGTTAAAGGTGTGATACAAGAGTTTCCAACAGATAAATGGTCGATGGATTGCTTTGCAAGTTGCTGACGTGTTCCAATGATCATGAATTCAGTCTTCCCCTCATTCATCTTTAGTTTGTTTTCAACCATCCAATCCTGGATATCTTTGGTACATTTTTGCATTATATTCACAGCCTCAAGTTCAGTGGCAGCATTTCCAGCTTTAAATGAAAGATACAATTGAGTAACATCCGCATACGCATGGCATTGAGTCTCAAATAGTACTGTATTTTGCAAGTATACATGTAAATAGTATTAACTCTTTCCTGACCGGCCCAGTCAAAATGGGTCGTAGAAGACCCCGGAAGTCGTCAATCGAAAAACACGGCACACGGTAACGCAAGATTAAAAATTGAAATTCGACAAGTGCCAGGAACATGAGATCCACTCACCCGCCAAGTTTGATTTGATTTCATAAACAACTCTGCGATTGGTGGCATTTTGTGTTTTCATGCTACGCAGGCGTGCAAGATGGCCTTTTCTAGAAAAATGATTCATTTCAACCGATTTGTGATAATTAACGCTAATTTATATTAACATAATATGTTTTGTTCGGGAAATTTAACAGCACAAGTAAAAGCCGGTTTATTGGGCTTTCAGAAAATGTATAGCTTTCGCAACAGTTATGGTTATTTCAAGAGATATCAATAGAACAAAGAGGTGGTTCAATTTTGGATGTTTTTCAGCCTGTCAGGAAAGAGTTAAACTATGAAAAATCAAAAAGAAAAGATTAATCCAACTTGGTTCTAAACATGCATGTAAAAGATTAAAAATATATATATGAAATTATAAGTTATATAAATTATAAATTATAAGTTTTGTATGAAATAGATTAATAGATCTTATAAATGTAAACAAACTGAAGCAGTATTATTGAAACGTGTTTTAAAAGTTGTTAAGTGTTAACTGTTATAAGTGACTTTGTGTGTGAGCTATATTTGTTGCTAAATTTCATTACTAAACTTATTTTTTTGCAAGTTGATATATTTTGTCTGTTTAAGAAGATAGTTAACCATAACCAACATTACTAGAACAGTAAATAAGCTCAATATTGCTGTTTTGTTGTATTGATGTCTATTTTTTATGTATTTATTTGAATTAACACAAATTTAATATGCCTTGGAAAACTGTCAAAAACAAATTATCGACTATTCGGCCAGATAATATCCGGCCTGATAGTGAGGTTATCCACTATCCGGTGCACCCCCAGGTTAGACATTCATTACGTACAACCAGGCACATTTGTGGATGCCTCACGTACTGTATGCCCCCTTGTTGTAACTGTTCTCAACATCTATTCACAATATAGTAGTTCATGAACACGTGTAATATTAAACAGATGTAAGTTGCATAAAAATGAAGTTGAACATGAAGATAAAACAGTTGTATAACATAGTTCTCTGTGCAAGGCTTGCATAAAAATGCAGTTCAATATGAATACATACATTCATTATGCAAATTACGGAAAGTTCATCATATACAATTGCTTCGTTCTATTTTAAAACCCCATTTAATTTGAACAAGAACACACAATATAAACCTGCGACATTATATTTAAAGAGATTTTAGAGCAACCTGGTTTGTATTTCTGCCTTTAAATGCGGTTTCAAAAGTGGACGGGTATTCTGGAATTGCTCCTGCTTACTGTCAGTTTCATGAACCTCAATCTGCTCAACTAAGATGTGTAGAGGTTTTGAAGTCGGCTTTGAATACCTTTTGTCATATTTCCAACCACCTCGTACAACCTACCGTACGAAAACTGTGGTATATCCCACTTGCAAATTTACTGCAATTCATGTTCAAAATACTTACCAAATTTCTGAAATGTAATGTGTCGCTTCGTTCGTTTAAAGAATGAGTGTCAGGGTAGTGCTTTGCGCGCTTGTGTTTTTGTTTTTATACGAATTGATTGCATCGTTAGAACTATAATTTGCATGTGAACTCTAGATTTATTTGGAAATTGGAGTCCGATCCTGACTTCGGGGCGTTATGAAGTTAATGTTCAAGACGATTTGAACAGTTGCGGTTCGCTTGTTTGTGAACCACTGTGGGCCGCGCGCAAGGCCGTTTCTGACGAACAAACTGGCGCGGATGGCTTTAGTTCCTGAATCTTTGCAAATTCAAATGAACAAAACATCAGAAGAAACAAAATATATTTATTTACTTACTAGTCACTCATCAAACACTTCCATTCGCAAACTTATTCGTGCTGTTTCAGCAGCATAACTACTATATTACTGCTCGTAGCAGCTTCTATGTATCGAAAATATTATTATAGTAAATGATCAATTTTACGAAAAATATCACAATAATTGATCACTCAGGTATATTTACTTCTTAGAAAACTTGAAAATGGATAATTTATAAGAAGGATTGATCAAATATCGACGCATTCGTTTGTGAACTGAAATAGGCGTCCCATAAAATGGCCGCCAAGAAGAAAACAAGCGCGCAAAGCACTACCCTGACACTCACTCTTTAAAGTTAAAGGATGAGTGTCCAGCTAATGCTTTGCGCGCTCACAAGCTTGCTCGCGGCCATTTTTTGGGCCACGAAATTGAAAAGGTAAACCAATCCTTCGATATCTGAGCAATCCTTGCCGTAAATTACTCAAATTGTGTTTTTCGTAAGAGCAGAGATAATGTAGTGAGTTATTATTGTCATATTTTTTATAGTATTTGATTACACTCGGTGCGCCGTGGAATTGTGTTTTGAGACATGTATCCGTCGCTCATTTTTTGCCGTTTGATGCGTGAATTTCAAGACCGCAGTTTCCTGGCAAAGCCAACAGTATAAGATCCTTATATTCCATATATTCTATGAGTAGAGGAACAGATATTACGTTAGAAACGAACGCTCACTGCTGCAAATCATTCATTGGACAAGGCCGTTGTATTAATCGAAGCCGTTGAGAATAGAACACGCTGACAGACGACGGCACGAAGAGTGCGGTTCACAATATTCGACAAACTCTGAGTCAGACGTCACTACAAACTGATTTAAACGACTTTTAACAGCTTATTATGTCGTAAGAAGATAACAAAACAACAAGAAAACGTAATAAACCGAGGTAGTTAGAAGCCAGTTTCCCAAATCAAAACAATAACACAAGCGCGCAAAGCATTAGCTGGACACTCATCCTTTAAAGTGCTTCAAAACAAGATGGCGTCATTTCCAATTAAAGTTCAGGATTACGTCGTAAGTTCTCGTATATTTTCTTGCTCTTTGATTGGCTCCGAATTATCCTATGAGCTAACCAAGTGAACTTAACAGGTTCACAACATAGAATCTTACCCCACAGGAGATGGATCTGGTGACTTGTCATCATCAATGTAATCATAACTCAAATCTGCTATCTAAAGTTATGTAAATAGAAAAAAGTTAGTTTTAAATACGTTAACTTATTGGAGAGAATTGTAGACGAAAAAATGGTACAAATATTTTTGTACCAGTATGAGAAGTTTAAAAAAGGATGTAAATTTTGGAGAAAAATTGAACTGAGGTATTAAGAATCTTTTACCATTTTACTCTACAACTCGACAGGTAAACTGGTACTTACACACATATACAAACTTACATAACGCCCTTTGAATTCTTCATGGGTATATTTCAAACCATCGTCAATGACGGCTACAGTGATATCCTTTCCGGTAAAACCTTTTTCCCAAACAGCGTCGACATTGTGACCTATATTGCTGCCAGTTTTCTGAATAACAAGAATGAAGAGAAAATGTCAGAGTTGAACTAGAAGTTGAAAGTCAATTTGGAAATCTATGGTGAGTCTTGAAGGACATTGGCAACACAAATTAGGTTTGTCTAATATTAAAGAACTCGTAAAAGGATAGAGTAAGATCTTTTACAACTTTCCCGTATTTTACTTCGTTTTTGAAATATTTCAGTTTGTTTCATATGTAAATGAGATGGTCTCTGACGTCATGTGCAGGGTAGAGAATTTTCACTCATTAAAAATGTCTTATACCTGTATCTCAGTGATTGCTAAGTTCACAACGTTCATTATCATGAGGAGTTATTATACGCACATTTTCAAGTAAATGTGTGGAACAAACTTGAAGATAGAACTAATATTCTCAAACTCATTAATAATTCATGAAGAAAATTCTAAAGAAATTAATATTTAATCAGTATTTAGAAATAAGAGGAAGATTACAGCCGAATTTTCCCAACTTTAATCTCGATTTTCTCACAAAATATGGTTTCGTTTGAGAAGCAAGTTCTAACACTCGTAATTATTCATCCTCTGATGTTTAAATACGGACAAACCGGTTAAAAAAACTCGGCTGCGCCTCGTATTTTCAACCGGCTTGTCCGTATTTAGAAATCAGAGGAAGAACGCTTACTCGTGTTAGAACTATTACTTCTAATGTTTGAAATTCTCTACCCAGCACCTGATGTCAGAGACCATTCATTTACATATCAACAAACTGAAATATTTCAAAAAACGAAGTAAAATACGGAAAAGTTGTAAAATATGTTACTCTATCATTTCACGAGTTCTTTCATATTGAGCAAATTTCATTTTTTATGCCAATGTCCTTTAAACTTTTCACTGTTGGAATTAGAAAACACGCTCACTTGTCTTATATTACAAAGGATAATTTTTAGTGCATTGATTTCTGTAATCAGGCACTGAAGGCATTGTACAGCGCTCGTTTAAAGTGGGAAACTTTTAGAAGCAAGTTGGGCTAGAAATGAGGACGAAGAAAAATCAGGCGTCTACATGCAGAACGCCTGACACGCAGACGAATGTAAACACTAAACACGGAATGCTATTTTTTCTAATATTTGTTCGATTGAAGGTCTTCGTATGTTAAAATTTATATAAAAATCAACGGCAAGGTGTACGAAACATATCTGTTACGAAATTACATCGGTTTAATGGACATAAAAGCATTAAATCATCGGGTAAACGACGAATAGATCTTGAAGCCAACTCCTTTAGTCTCGCTTTAATCGCCCACGCATTTTCTCATATAACATCTGATCTTCAGATTTTAAGTAGACGAAACCTACAGCGTTCGATTCGCCAGATTCAAGTGATCATTTCGATATAGCATTGATTTAAATCGGACAAAAATAACGTTTCATAATGATTAATATTACGGAGTTTCACGGGATATTTGTCAACACAAATACAGTATATAATAATATTTCCCTGTCCTTCGGTTGTCCATTCTGTCTTCATGATTGATCTCTCATCTGTTTTTCTCTCATCTTGGAGAGAATCTTTGCAATGGTTTGCGGGTTTACAGGTCTTGGTAATCTTTTCCAACTGCGATTCATTTCCAATAAAACGAAAATCCGAAACTCGCTTCAAAGTTCAAATATTCGCTTGCATTGCCTTGCAACGACTACATCTTGTCATGTTGACGTTTCGTCCACGGTTCTGCGAGTTCTTTCTTTAATCTCTCATCTGTGTTTCTCTCATCCAGTTATCCTGGAGAGAATCTTTGCATTAGTTTGCGAGTTTACAGGTCTCGTAAATGCTTTTCCGACTGCGATTCATTGACAACAAGGATGAACTGAATATTTGCATGCATTAGTTTCGCAAACATTTCTTGCATGTTTCGCAAAGCCTATCGGGATGACGTAATGCAGATTCTCGGCATAAATAAAAAGGAAAAAAAAAGAGCCCATTTTAAGACTCTGGCTACCCACAAGTAGCCCGAGTAATAATAATTTAAACATTTATAAAGCTCAAAGGCGCTATGTACGTACAGTATATTACATAGAATAGGAAATAGGATAAATTATAAAATTATGTAAAAGCTTGTTTAAAAAGAAAAGTTTTAAGTTTGTTTTTAAAAAATATTGAGGTTATCAGCATCACGAATTTCTTGCGCCATGGATTATATGGCCCTTCCAGACACGGCTCGGTACCGGCACATATTAGCTCTGATGTACGATTTCATATTAGCTGGGATAGTGTTCCAAAATCGTGGAGCAGCGACGGAAAAGGACCTATCACCGTACGTCTTGAGTCTAGATTTAGGAATGACAAGAAGATTTTTCGCTTCAGATCGTAAATGTCGTACAGGTTTGTATCTAGTTAAAAGTTCAGTTAAATAGGCAGGAGCAAGATTGTTAAGTACTTTATATGTTATTAGTGCTAACTTGAATTGGATGCGTTTCTCAATTGGCAACCCATGAAGACTCATGAGCACAGGAGTTATACGGTCATACTTCCATGAATTTGTAATCAGGCGAGCAGCAGAATTCTGGACCGTCTGCAGTCTATGTAATAGATATTTAGGTATTCCAATCAGAAGAGAGTTGCAGTGATCAAGCTTCGAAGTTATAAGTGCATGGATCAACAGCTCGATTGCCTGGCGAATAAGATATTTTCTAATAGGTCTGATATTGTAAAGATGAAAGTAAGTTGCTTTACAAGGAAATCCCAAAGAAACAACAGGGCTAATACTTATAATATATGGGGCTTCCTCTAATAGGTTTAAGCTATCATCAATACCTTCATTAACAAATGTCCCTCATTAACAATTGTTAATGAGGGACATGTTAAAAGTGTGTTTTGTTAAATTCTGCCAAATTTATTAATGCTGTTAACTATTTATTGTATAGTTTTTGTTTTGTTTTTTAAATTTTTTTTCTTTTTCTAATGGGCCACTGTTATTGGGGTTTTTCCCTGTTGTTGGTTCCTGGCATTATTTATTAAAAATGTATCCCTCATTAACAATTGTCCCTCATTAACAATTGTCCCTCCTTAACAAATGTCCCTCATTAACAATTGTCCCCCATTAACAAATGTCCCTCGTTAACAAATGTCCCTCGTTAACAATTGTCCCTCATTAACAATTGTCCCTCATTAACAATTGTCCTTCATTAACAAATGTCCCTCATTAACAAATGTCCCTTATTAACAATTGTCCCTCATTAACAAATGTCCCTCGTTAACAAATGTCCCTCATTAACAAATGTCCCTCGTTAACAAATGTCCCTCATTAACAAATGTCACTCATTAACAAATGTCCCTCATTAACAAATGTCCCTCATTAACAAATGTCCCTCATTAACAAATGCCAATAGTCCCTCATTAACAAATCTCCCTCGTTAACAAATGTCTCTTATTAACAAATGTCGCTTATTAACAATTGTCCCTCGTTAACAATTGTCCCTCGTTAACAATTGTCCCTCGTTAACAATTGTCCCTCGTTAACAATTGTCCCTCGTCAACAAATGTCCCTCGCCAACAATCGTCCCTCGTTAACGATTGTCCCTCGTTAACAATTGTCCCTCGTTAACAATTGTCCCTCGTTAACAATTGTCCCTCGTTAACAATTGTCCCTCATTAACAAATGTCCCTCGTTAACAATTGTCCCTCGTTAACAATTGTCCCTCGTTAACAATTGTCCCTCATTAACAAATGTCCCTCATTAACAAATGTCCCTCATTAACAAATATCCCTCATTAACAAATGTCCCTCATTAACAATTGTCCCTCATAAACAATTGTCTCTCGTTAACAAATGTCGCTTATTAACAAATGTCCCTCATTAACAAATGTCCCTCATTAACAATTGTCCCTCATTAACAAATGTCCCTCATTAACAAATGTCCCTCATTAACAAATGTCCCTCATTAACAAATGCAATTGTCCCTCATTAACAAATGTCCCTTATTAACAATTGTCCCTCATTAACAAATGTCCCTCATTAACAAATGTCCCTCATTAACAAATGTCCCTCATTAACAAATGCCAATAGTCCCTCATTAACAAATGCCAATAGTCCCTCATTAACAAATGCCAATAGTCCCTCATTAACAATTGTCCCTCATTAACAAATGTCCCTCGTTAACAAATGTCCCTCGTTAACAAATGTCTCTTATTAACAAATGTCGCTTATTAACAAATGTCCCTCATTAACAAATGCCAATAGTCCCTCATTAACAAATGCCAATAGTCCCCCATTAACAATTGTCCCTCGTTAACAATTGTCCCTCGTTAACAAATGTCCCTCATTAACAAATGTCCCTCATTAACAAATGTCCCTCATTAACAAATGCCAATTGTCCCTCATTAACAATTGTCTCTCGTTGACAAATGTCCCTCATTAACAAATGCAATTGGCCTTCATTAACAAATGTCCCTCATTAACAAATGCAATTGGCCCTCATTAACAAATGTCCCTCATTAACAAATGCAATTGGCCTTCATTAACAAATGTCCCTCATTAACAAATGCAAATGTCCCTCATTAACAAATGTCCCTCATTAACAAATGTCCCTCATTAACAAATGTCCCTCATTAACAAATGTCCCTCATTAACAAATGTCCCTCATTAACAAATGTCCCACATTAACAAATGCAATTGGCCCTCATTATCAAATGTCCCTCATTAACAAATGCAATTGGCCCTCATTAACAAATGTCCCTCATTAACAAATGTCCCTCATTAACAAATGTCCCTCATCAACAAATGTCCCTCATTAACAAATGCAATTGGCCCTCATTAACAAATGTCCCTCATTAACAAATGCAATTGGCCCTCATTAACAAATGTCCCTCATTAACAAATGTCCCTCATTAACAAATGTCCCTCATTAACAAATGCAATTGGCCCTCATTATCAAATGTCCCTCATTAACAAATGCAATTGGCCCTCATTAACAAATATCCCTCATTAACAAATGCAATTGGCCCTCATTAACAAATGTCCTTCATTAACAATTGTCCCTCATTAACAAATGTCGCTCATTAACAAATGCAATTGGCCCTCATTAACAAATGCCCCTCATTAACAATTGTCCCTCATTAACAAATGTCCCTCATTAACAATTGTTTTTAATTAAAGAGTGAGTGTCAACCGTGACGCATTGCACGCTCGGTCGGCCATTTTTTGAAGCACGAAATTCCCTTAGTGAACTGCATCCGTAAATATCTTGTCAATCCTTGATATAAATTATTTATTTTGTCTTTTAATTGAAAGAAGACATACCTTAGAAAGTAATTATTTCTATATTTTTCACAAAACTCGACGTTTTCTTGACTTTCGTTTCGAATTATGTCAGCCTTGACTGACGCGAAGCGTGCAAGACCAAGTGACGAGGTTCAAACAAAAAAATCAGGTTCCGAGTCAACGTATTTGGATTGTAGATGAATAAGAAAGCCTCTATAGGGTTTTCTGAGAAGACTTGGCGAATTTCCGAAGTATTTACCACGTCAAGTTGGCAACGAAGCACTTCAAAACACTTTGTTATCGTACGAAAAGATAAACACAAACGCGCAATGCACGACGGTTGACACTCACTCTTTAACAAATGTCCCTCATTAACAAATGCAATTGCCCCTCATTAACAAATGCCCCTCATTAACAATTGTCCCTCATTAACAAATATCCCTCATTAACAATTGTTTTTAATTAACAAATGTCCCTCATTAACAAATGCAATTGGCCCTCATTAACAAATGTCCCTCATTAACAATTGTCCCTCATTAACAAATGTCCCTCATTAACAAATGCAATTGGCCCTCATTAACAAATGCCCCTCATTAACAAATGCAATTGTCCCTCATTAACAAATGTCCCTCATTAACAAATGTCCCTCATTAACAAATGCCAATAGTCCCTCATTAACAATTGTCTCTCGTTAACAAATGTCCCTCGTTAACAAATGTCTCTTATTAACAAATGTCGCTTGTTAACAATTGTCCCTCATTAACAATTGTCCCTCGTTAACAAATGTCTCTTATTAACAAATGTCCCTCATTAACAATTGTCCCTCGTTAACAATTGTCCCTCGTTAACAATTGTCCCTCGTTAACAATTGTCCCGCGTTAACAATTGTCCCTCGTTAACAATTGTCCCTTATTAACAATTGTCCCTCATTAACAAATGTCTCTGATTAACAAATGTCTCTGATTAACAAATGTCCCTCATTAACAAATGTCCCTTATTAACAAATGTCCCTCATTAACAAATGTCTCTGATTAACAATTGTCCCTCATTAACAAATGTCCCTCATTAACAATTGTCCCTCATTAACAAATGTCCCTCATTGACAAATGTCCCTCGTTAACATATGTTCCTCATTAACAATTGTCCCTCATTAGCAAATGTCCCTCATTAACAACTGTCCCTCATTAACAAATGTCCCTCATTAACAAGTGTCCCTCATCAACAAATGTCCCTCATTAACAAATGCCAATTGTCCCTCATTAACAAATGCCAATTGTCCCTCGTGAACAAATGTCCCTCGCGAACAAATGTCCCTCATTAACAAATGTCCCTCATTAACAATTGTCCCTCATTAACAATTGTCCCTCATTAACAATTGTCCCTCATTAACAATTGTCCCTCGTTAACAATTGTCCCTCGTTAACAATTGTCCCTCGTTAACAATTGTCCCTCGTTAACAATTGTCCCTCGTTAACAATTGTCCCTCATTAACAATTGTCCCTCATTAACAAATGTCTCTGATTAACAATTGTCCCTCATTAACAAATGTCCCTCATTAACAATTTGTCCCTCATTAACAATTGTCACTCGTTAACAATTGTCCCTCGTTAACAATTGTCCCTCGTTAACAATTGTCCCTCATTAACAAATGTCCCTCGTTAACAAATGTCCCTCATTAACAAATGCCAATTGTCCCTCGTGAACAATTGTCCCTCATTAACAATTGTCCCTCGTTAACATTTGTTAACATTTGTTAACATTTGTCCCTTGACTATTATTAACTAACTTTTTATGCTCTATCCGAATCACCAAAAACCCATTTTGGGTTTATAAGCACTTTAATGCTTTTATGTCCATTATATCGATGTAATTTCGTAACAGATATGTTTGGTACACTGTATACCTGGCCGTTGATTTTTATATAAGTTTTGACACACGAAGACCTTCAATCGAACAGATATTAGAAAAATAGCATTGCCGTGTTTAGTGTTTACATTAAATTTCGTCTGCGTGTCAGGCGTTCTGCATTGGGGAAAGGCTAGCCTGCGTGCAGACGCCTTATTTTTCTTCATCCCCCTCATCAATCTTGCATATACAGTACATGTACATGTACGTACAATCAAAATAGCTCTCGCAGTTCTAACACAACTCTACGTAACTACATTGCTTCTAAACGTTTCCCACTTCTTTAAACGAACGCTGCACAACGCTTGATTACAGAAATCAGTAGCCCGAGTAAACGCCAGCACAGGCGTCTTGTTCAGTCTAATAAAGGACGTTGACGTCGTCTGCAATACCTCGCAATACCAATACACTGTACATGCAACATCAGACCTGAAAACAACGCACATTGTGGCGAGACAAGTTCATGGCGATGAAACGAAATGCACTATGAAACGAAACATTCTACTCTGTTTTAATGACCATGGTACTTCTTGATGCGCTGAATCTGTATTTCAATCACGACAAAGGAAAGTGCTTTTATGTAAAAGTGGAAAAATTACACCAATTTTATCCCACCTCATCGCGCGGTCAAATCACCTCTTTGACGTCACACGTTAGAGTCGGCATAGATTGTAGAGATGAAAAAAATATTATTGATCTCGCTTTCAGAGGAGGAAGTTGACTCTAACTCAAACATCAGTAATATTTCCACAGCTGAGTATTCAAGCGCCACAAAAAACATATCGATATTATCAACGACTCTAACGTGTGACGTCACTAGACTGCTGCTTCGGTCCCAGACTCGTGAAATTTTTTCTATCAAAATAGCGATGTTTGAACGTCGATAAAAGCACTTTCCTGTACTGTGATTGAAAAACTGATAGCACCAATAATATCCAGAGCATTACGAACTACCAAAGTGGGTCATAAAAAAAAGAGTTGATTTTTCGTAGGTACAGTACTTTAATCATTTACTGCAGTTTTTGTGAGCTGTGCTAGAAAAATAATAATAATAATAATTGTATTAATTTCTATAGCGCATCATCACTAGTTGTCCATAGCGCTTTACAATACTAGTATAAATAATATTAATTATTTACAAAAATGTTACTTATTAATCAGAATTACATGGTATGAATTTGAACTAAGATGTAAAATAAATTACAAATAATCATTATAAGCTAGCCTAAACAGGTACGTTTTTATCTGATTCTTAAAAGTATTAATATTCGATATTGTTCTAAGATGAAAGGGAAGACTGTTCCACAATCTTGGTGCAGCGACTTCAAAAGCCCTGTCACCATAGGTCTTTGTTCTAGACCTTGGTACATCTAACAGTTTCTGAGAACTAGATCGAAATGAGCGAGAATGAATCCTATAGCTTAAAAGGTAATAATAATAATAATTATTATTATTATTATTAAGGTTAGAGATATAGTCAGGTGCCAAGCCATTAAGACCTTTATAAACGAGTAGAATAACTTTAAAAATAATACGAAAATTAACCGGTAACCAATGCAATGTGATTAACACAGGAGTAATGTGATCGTACTTTTTATTCTGATCGTACAGTATTCTGTGTAAGTTGTAACCTATTTAACTGATAGTTCGGAAGGCCAAACAGTGGTGCATTACAATTGTCCAGCTTAGAGCTGACAAACGCATGAAGCAAGGTTTCTGTCGTATTTTGATCCAGTAGCTTTCTAATCTACGGTGGCCCATAGGTGTCACTATACAAACCAGAATCGAAACAAATTCCAAAATCGAAAACGCAAACCAGAGTACACTACACATTTCAAAATGTTTTAGAAACACATTTCAAAATCGAAAACACAATCCAAAGCTCACTACACATTAACAAAAACTCACTACACATTAACAAAAACTCACTACACATTAACAAAAACTCACTACACATTAACAAAAGCTCACTACACATTAACAAAAACTCACTACACATTAACAAAAACTCACTACACATTAACAAAAGCTCACTACACATTAACAAAAGCTCACTACACATTCGCCCCAGTTTCTCCATAGCGCGCGGTTATGACGAGAGGAGCGGTTACCAATTTATATTGAGTTTTCTTCGCCGCTATGTTCTGGGTGGAGGCTAAAAGGGATGACTCAAAAGGACCTTTTCGGTTCCAGTCTCCCTCGGCCTTATTTTCGTTCACGTCAAAAACATGATGATAACCATTAGCTGACCATCCAGGCATCACTACCCATCACCAGACATCACTAACCATCACTACCCATCACTACCCATCACCAGGCATCACTACCCATCACCAGACATCACTAACCATCACTACCCATCACCAGGCATCACTACCCATCACCAGGCATCACTACCCATCACTACCCATCACTAGGCATCACTACCCATCACTACCCATCACTACCCATCACTACCCATCACTACCCATCACCACCCATCACTAGGCATCACTACCCATCACTAGGCATCACTACCCATCACCACCCATCACTAGACATCACTACCCATCACTAGACATCACTAGACATCACTAGACATCACTACCCATCACTACCCATCACTAGACATCACTACCCATCACTACCCATCACTAGGCATCACCAGGCATCACTACCCATCACCAGGCATCACTAGGCATCACTACCCATCACTACCCATCACTACCCATCACTACCCATCACCAGGCATCACTACCCATCACTACCCATCACTAGACATCACTACCCATCACTAACCATCACTACCCATCACTACCAATCACTACCCATCACTAGACATCACTACCCATCACTAGACATCACTACCCATCACTACCCATCACTACCCATCACTACCCATCACTACCCATCACTACCCATCACTAGGCATCACTACCCATCACTAGGCATCACTACCCATCACCACCCATCACTAGACATCACTACCCATCACTAGACATCACTAGACATCACTAGACATCACTACCCATCACTACCCATCACTAACCATCACTACCCATCACTACCCATCACTAGACATCACTACCCATCACTACCCATCACTAGGCATCGCCAGGCATCACTACCCATCACCAGGCATCACTAGGCATCACTACCCATCACTACCCATCACTACCCATCACCAGGCATCACCAGGCATCACTACCCATCACTACCCATCACTAGACATCACTACCCATCACTAACCATCACTACCCATCACTAACCATCACTACCCATCACTACCCATCACTACCCATCACTACCCATCACTAGACATCACTAGACATCACTACCCATCACTAGACATCACTAGACATCACTACCCATCACCAAAAATCACTAGACATCACTAGACATCACTAGACATCACTACCCATCACTAGGCATCACTACCCCTCACTACCCATCACTACCCATCACTACCCATCACTACCCATCACTACCCATCACTGCCCATCACTACCCATCACTGGACATCACTACCCATCACTAGACATCACTGGGCATCACTAGCCATCACCACCCATCACTAGACATCACTACCCATCACTAGACATCACTAGACATCACTACCCATCACTACCCATCACTACCCCTCACTACCCATCACTACCCATCACTACCCATCACTACCCATCACTGCCCATCACTACCCATCACTGGACATCACTACCCATCACTAGACATCACTGGGCATCACTAGCCATCACCACCCATCACTAGACATCACTACCCATCACTACCCATCACTAGACATCACTAGACATCACTAGACATCACTACCCATCACTACCCATCACTGGGCATCACTACCCATCACCACCCATCACTAGACATCACTACCCATCACTAGGCATCACTACCCATCACTAGACATCACTAGACATCACTACCCATCACTGGGCATCACTACCCATCACCACCCATCACTAGACATCGCTACCCATCACTACCCATCACTAGCCATCACTACACCTTTGTCAGGTCAAATTCAGAAACTTCCAAATGAATTTCAGACACTTCCAAATGATATTCAGATTTTCCAAATTAATTACATGTGAATTTCAGACATTTCCAAATGAGGCAGAAGCGAAAGTTCGCTTGAACCGTAAATAGTTCGGATCAGCGGAGAAAACACATACATGATACACCTTTAGCCCTGCCTTACTAAACTCATTGAAATAACAATAGCACTGTACAGTACCGCTCAGAAGTAACCTAACACTGCGGTTGCGGTGAGGTTGCGGTGAGGTAGCGGTGGAGATGCGGTGAGGTTGCGGTGAGGTTGCGGTGAGGTTGCGGTGAGGTAGCGGTGAGGTAGCGGTTAGGTTGCGGTCTACACATCTAACCGCAACGGTCGACTAAACGCTTCGGGTTCCGAGTTCATCCGACCAAAAGCCGGCAGCAGAAAGACATGACGCGGACGTCAAATAACTTGCAGTATCAAGTTCAAAACAAAGGGAATTATTAACTGGTAATCATTAGAGCAGTTTTGAAGTCATTCTTATATTAGTCTCTGTATTCTGCATACAATGTATAACGATTTCGTGGTTGAACTCCTAACAACGACGACGACGTTGGTACAAATGCACAAACTGAAAGCCTGTTATGTTGGAATTTATCAAATAACGTTAACAATAATTTTTCCCGAAATAGTCTTACCAAATAACTATTATTGCGTGAAAGCATTTTAGGAGAAGAAAATTTAACGGGCATCTTGATACGATTTACGATTATGTTATAACTGTTGTGTTTCGAGCCATTTATTGACCCAACGGCATGTTTTGCTGTCGCATGTTTCTTAAACTCATCGGGTATATTATATTATACTCATCCCGTTTCAAACGTCGAACTTATCATGTGTCGAACTTATCATGTGTCGAACCTAGATAAGTGACAAATTCGACGTTTGAATAAGCATATGTCCGACCAAAGCGGTCGAACTTAATAATATTGCGGTCGATCTTATCACGTGCATATAATACGGTCCATTGACAAGTTTCAAAACTCCAAATCCGTACTAACGTTAAAAAATATTGTTTGATGAACTACTGTATATCATTGGCATTGCTATCCGACATGCTTCTCATGTATGTAACTGATTGCTCTTATGTGAACTATAAGATAACGTAAAAAACCTCAAGTTAAGCCAGAGCTTTTGACATGTGTATTGTCAATTTCCGTTTAATTCGGCACGTGGCGCTTTCGCCACGGTGAGAAGAGCATGCCTGGAGACTGGCAGGCGCTCTCATTGTAAAGACTTAAAACTGTGAGTAATTCTCTAATAACTAATACCTCCATGCAATATATACTATAAAATCATGAGGGAGTACAACTTTTCAAAGAGAGTACCACCGGAGTGACCCGTGAGTGACCGGACAAGTAAACAAATCAACGAGCGTCCGATTTATTTTGTCAGGCTAAACTGCTATAGTACTGCTAGAAGATGGTAACCATTAACAACTTCATTAACCACTTTTGCATTCTGCGTCGACATATAGCCCAACTTTATCACTTTACCTGAAAATTGATATTGAGCAATCGAAGCGCGCGGTCACTCAAAGTGCTTCAGTTTTGTTTCAAGCGTGGCAAACCAGGCTACGTGTCAACAGTGCCAGTGGCAAAGCAGGCCAAATGCATGATGGCAGAAGCATGTCAACAGTGCCAGTAGCGAAGCAGGCAAGTGTCCTTTTTGTCGTCTGTGGCAATAGCGAGTCTCGGAATAGAAAATTTCATGAATACATTTTTATCAAAACATTTCTCTTCATGTTTCCCTGAGAGTGATTGTCAAACAGAGCTTGGAATGCTTCGCATGAACGGACCCACAGACGGAGTCACGGCGTTTATATCACCATCTAGTAATATAATTTATCCGCGGCACAAGCTTCACATATTTAGACAAAAATATGTTTGTCGCGAATGGTGGTATTTCTAGAGTATGACTGTATGACTTTTTTATCTCATTCTTATCGGGAAAGAAACAAGTTTAAAGCAGATCTCGAAGTTTTAATTCCTTCCTGTTGAAGCAGATCTGTAATTTTAGTGACCTGCACTCCAGAAGAAGAAAGTGAAATTATTCGTTCCCTCGCGTATCGAGATAGCTTTCCCATTGTTGCTAGATATTAAAGCTTGAAACTGTCGATTGTCGAACACACATAACTGCTTATAACGATTAACACAACGCGCAAAGGAAAAGGACGCTAAACTTCGGAAATAAGCGACTTTTTTACCCAAGAGGACGACAGTGAGACGATTCTTTCCCTCACGTATCGAGATACATGTAGCTTTCCCATTATCAATTTAAACACGGCAACGGTATTTGAAAACGAACTTGCCAAGCTACGACAAACGCCAATCGAAGAAGTGCAGACAACGTGCGAAGGAAGGACGCTAAACTTTGGAAATAACCGACTTCTTCCGACACTACACTCGTGAAATGACGCCATACGAACCGCGCAGCAGCGGTTGAGGTCGAACCTAGGATGATCCGCGGATGGTCCTCGGTCGATCCTCGGGTCAACCTAGGATGATCCGCGGATGACCAGCGGTTCAACCGCGGATGACCCGAGGATCGTCCGCGGATCATCCTAGGTTAACCGCGGATTTTGTTAGGTTACTTCTGAGCGGTACTGTATGTAATAAATGCTATTGATGTTACGGACGCGTTATTGAATGTCGTTTCGCGCAAATGAATATTCAACTGTAATGTGCTATTGTTGATTCAACTACAGTAATGCAATCGGTTGTTTTTTTTATTGAGTAATACAGGGCTAAAGGTGTACGTTATGTAGCCCTGTATAAACTGCGTCGCGCTGCTGGCCGTGATTGTTTGTGACAATGCTCCTTGTCACTCAAAGTTTGAAGAATGTGTGAATGATCACCGGATTAACTGTGAGTGTCTGTCGTTTGGGACCGTACTCCCCCATGTTGAATCCTGTGGAGACAATCTGAAGCAAAATGAAAGCAGTGGTGAAACAGCGAATGCGAGTCCCTCAAGTACAACCTCCCAGATTGGGTGAGCAGCGGCTAGCGTACACCTGTATGTCGAAGGGTTAATTGATGAATCCATGGGACTAATTACTGTACAAGACATCGTGAATTCATGCCAGCATGCCCAAGGTTTTTTTCAGCGGGCGCTTAACTTGGAGGACATGGAAGTGGGAGCATAAATTTGGGAAGTTGTATTGTTTGCTTCTCATGCAGGATAGCTGGTTTTGGTGGTTTCGTTATGGCTATTTGTTTGCTTTGGTTGTATGCGGAATTTTGTCCATTGATTATTTTGTCCATTAATTTGTATTATTCTGAAATGCAGTTGGAAAGTTCTGAAATTGACTTGGAAATTTCTGAAATTCATTCGAAAGTTTCTGAATTTGACCTGACAAAGGTGTAGTGATGGGTAGTGATGGGTAGTGATGGGTAGTGATGGGTAGTGATGTCTAGTGATGGTAGTGATGGGTAGTGATGGTTAGTGATGGGTAGTGATATCTAGTGATGGGTAGTGATGGGTAGTGATGCCTGGTGATGCCTGGTGATGGGTAGTGATGGGTAGTGATGGCTAGTGATGCCTGGTGATGCCTGGTGATGGGTAGTGATGCCTAGTGATGCCTAGTGATGTCTAGTGATGTCTAGTGATGTCTAGTGATGGGTAGTGATGCGTAGTGATGGGTAGTGATGGGTAGTGATGGTTAGTGATGGGTAGTGATGGGTAGTGATGGGTAGTGATGGGTAGTGATGGGTAGTGATGGGTAGTGATGGGTAGTGATGGTTAGTGATGGGTAGTGATGTCTAGTGATGGGTAGTGATGGGTAGTGATGCCTAGTGATGGGTAGTGATGCCTAGTGATGGGTAGTGATGGGTAGTGATGGGTAGTGATGGGTGGTGATGGGTAGTGATGGGCAGTGACTGGGCAGTGATGGGTAGTAATGGGTAGTGATGTCTAGTGATGTCTAGTGATGGGTAGTGATGCCTAATGATGCCTAATGATGGGTGGTGATGTCTAGTGATGGGTGGTGATGGGTAGTGATGGTTAGTGATGGGTAGTGATGCGTAGTGATGGGTAGTGATGTCTAGTGATGGGTAGTGATATCTAGTGATGGGTAGTGATGCCTAGTCATCACTACCCATCACTAGATATCACTACCCATCACTACAGTGTACGCATCACTACCCATCGGTAGTGATGTCTAGTGATGGGTAGTGATGGGTAGTGATGCCTAGTGATGGGTAGTGATGGGTAGTGATGGGTAGTGATGGGTAGTGATGGGTAGTGATGGGTAGTGATGCCTAGTGATGGGTAGTGATGGGTAGTGATGCCTGGTGATGGGTAGTGATGCCTGGTGATGGGTAGTGATGCCTGGTGATGGTTAGTGATGGGTAGTGATGCCTGGTGATGGGTAGTGATGCCTGGTGATGGGTAGTGATGCCTGGTGATGGGTAGTGATGCCTGGTGATAGTTAGTGATGGGTAGTGATGCCTGGTGATGGGTAGTGATGCCTGGTGATGGGTAGTGATGCCTGGTGATGGGTAGTGATGCCTAGTGATGCCTGGTGATGGGTAGTGATGCCTGGTGATGGGTAGTGATGCCTGGTGGTGGGTAGTGATGCCTGCAGGTGATGGGTAGTGATGGGTAGTGATGGGTAGTGATGCCTGGTGATGCCTGGTGATGGTTAGTTATGGGTAGTGATGTCTAGTGATGGGTAGTGATGGGTAGTGATGCCTGGTGATGGGTAGTGATGGGTAGTGATGGGTAGTGATGGGTGGTGATGGGTAGTGATGGGCAGTGACTGGGCAGTGATGGGTAGTAATGGGTAGTGATGTCTAGTGATGTCTAGTGATGGGTAGTGATGCCTAATGATGCCTAATGATGGGTGGTGATGTCTAGTGATGGGTGGTGATGGGTAGTGATGGTTAGTGATGCGTAGTGATGGGTAGTGATGTCTAGTGATGGGTAGTGATATCTAGTGATGGGTAGTGATGCCTGGTCATCACCAGGCATCACTAGGCATCACTACCCATCACTAGATATCACTACCCATCACTACAGTACGCATCACTACCCATCGGTAGTGATGTCTAGTGATGGGTAGTGATGGGTAGTGATGCCTAGTGATGGGTAGTGATGGGTAGTGATGGGTAGTGATGGGTAGTGATGGGTAGTGATGGGTAGTGATGCCTAGTGATGGGTAGTGATGGGTAGTGATGCCTGGTGATGGGTAGTGATGCCTGGTGATGTGTAGTGATGCCTGGTGATGGTTAGTGATGGGTAGTGATGCCTGGTGATGGGTAGTGATGCCTGGTGATGGGTAGTGATGCCTGGTGATAGTTAGTGATGGGTAGTGATGGGTAGTGATGGGTAGTGATGGGTAGTGATGCCTGGTGATGCCTGGTGATGGTTAGTTATGGGTAGTGATGTCTAGTGATGGGTAGTGATGGGTAGTGATGCCTGGTGATGGGTAGTGGTGGGTAGTGATGGGTAGTGATGGGTAGTGATGGGTAGTGATGCCTGGTGATGGGTAGTGATGCCTGGTGATGCCTAGTGATGGGTAGTGATGCCTGGTGATGGGTAGTGATGCCTAGTGATGGGTAGTGATGGTTAGTGATGTCTGGTGATGGGTAGTGATGCCTGGTGATGGGTAGTGATGGGTAGTGATGGTTAGTGATGTCTGGTGATGGGTAGTGATGCCTGGATGGTCAGCTAATGGTTATCATCATGTTTTTGACGTGAACGAAAATAAGGCCGAGGGAGACTGGAACCGAAAAGGTCCTTTTGAGTCATCCCTTTTAGCCTCCACCCAGAACATAGCGGCGAAGAAAACTCAATATAAATTGGTAACCGCTCCTCTCGTCATAACCGCGCGCTATGGAGAAACTGGGGCGAATGTGTAGTGAGCTTTTGTTAATGTGTAGTGAGCTTTTGTTAATGTGTAGTGAGTTTTTGTTAATGTGTAGTGAGTTTTTGTTAATGTGTAGTGAGCTTTTGTTAATGTGTAGTGAATTTTTGTTAATGTGTAGTGAGTTTTTGTTAATGTGTAGTGAGTTTTTGTTAATGTGTAGTGAGCTTTTGTTAATGTGTAGTGAGTTTTTGTTAATGTGTAGTGAGTTTTTGTTAATGTGTAGTGAGCTTTTGTTAATGTGTAGTGAGTTTTTGCTAATGTGTAGTGAGCTTTTGTTAACTTGTAGTGAGTTTTTGCCAATGTGTAGTGAGCTTTGGATTGTGTTTTCGATTTTGAAATGTGTTTTTAAAACATTTTGAAATGTGTAGTGTACTCTGGTTTGCGTTTTCGATTTTGGAATTTGTTTCGATTCTGGTTTGTGTAGTGACACCTATGGGCCACCGTACTAATCTTACCAATGTTCCTTAGGTGATTAGAAAAAAACGAACGTTGACACACAAAAATAGAAATGCATTTTTACCAAATACTCCTGACCACTCCAGTCTGGGTCGTTGAACGAAACTGATCGTTTCTTGTAGTCTCGAATCCTTTGTTGATCAGCCCGTTGCATCTAAAGTATTAACATGACAATTATGATTGTTAGTTGACATTAAAGATAACCCCTTCCTCCCATATATCGTCACAGAATAAGTAACAAAATAGAATTAGATACAGTACAGGTATGTGAAGTTGATCGTCCAGGTTGTTGTAGTCTTGAGAAAGACCTCAGCGGCGGTCATATTCAAAGTCAAGTAAAGCGTGTTTGTCAGGTTTGACTATAGTGTACGTCTGGTTCATTACGTCATCGTTTGTTTGTGTCATAATTAGTGAGTGAGTGTTGCGTCATGCGTGGGCCAATATTGTTCGTCGTCGGTTGTTTGTGTCATAATCAATGTGAGTGGGTGTTGCGTCATGCGTTAAGCGTGGGTGTATTGTTTGTCGGTCGGTCTATTGTTCGTTGGTGCGTGCGAAGAAGTTTTTTGTATGGTGTCGGTAATTGTTTTGATCTATATAATAATGATATGTACTGTAGTAATGCTCGCTTAATACAGTACAACAGACACACAGACATGGTACGACAAAAACGAGCATTATGTATTGTATACTGGTCTGTATTCCATAAACAATCTGTGTTTACTCCATCTATTATGGAACATGTTAGGCCTACAGTAGCTGGCCTAGTGGGCCATAACTTATTGTGTCTGATAATAGGCTTGGACAATGCTGGTCCCAGGCTTGCAATGTAAAATACAGCTTATACTGGTATAGAATTATGTTGACATTGGGTATGTTGACACTCACTATGTCGGCAGGAATTGTTAGGGATTGAACAAGTACTGTCAGTTAGATATCATTGTCAACAAGCAGGCTAGGCATGTCATCCTGAATATATAGGTTTTATGCCATATGCTTTGTTGCACGTACATGGCTTTTGTATTAATAACCATCAAAATATGATATCTGCATTAGGCGTTATTATTATTAATAATAATAATACAAAATTATTTATACAGGATAGCACTGGTATCAATGGCAGTTTTATTTCCTAACAAATTAAAGTTATTACAAATATAACACATAATTCATATATGTACAGTACGTGTTAATATATACACTGCTGATTGAATGTGGGAGAGCTTGGAGTAGACAGACGATACATGGACGATCATCAAGCTCGTATCCTCATATGTACAGTACAATGTTACAAAAACTAAAGTTTATATCCTGCAGATTGTCAATTAAGGCAATTGATAAGGTGCTAAAACTTGTATGTATGAACAGATGATGTGAAAATGCCTTCACAGAATTTCTTAACTAGCATTACACAATGTAACTTTCTTCTAATTACAAGAGGTACCAATCCTAGGGTTTCTATTAACCAATCAGTTTCAAGTCCCGAGTTACAGTAGGAAAGATCAGTTTCCCTGCTCTGCGTTGAGACTGCTCGAGAGAAATCAATATTAAGTTATCCACATCCCTGCCAGCTCCACATCGCAGCAGTCCAATGTGGGTAGAATTATCAAATTACTGTATATAATCTATCCATGCACACCAACAATCGGGGTAGAATCCCTAATATGTTACTTAACAAACCCAATTTGAATGGGCCCTACTATACATAGGATTAAGATGCACTTTCTTCCTTCAACAGCCAATAGTGTCTGTTTATACTAACTATTACCATCAATGTATTAAGTTATTTATTTTGATGTTCTATATTGAAACAATTAAATTCAGACAAAACAAAGCTCTCAGAGATATTGTCCACTGAAAGTCTATTCAGTTTGGCAAATGAATGGGACATTATCTAATTCAAGTACAACTAAAAGTTAGTAAGAACTAAAAGAAGTACTGTAAGCAACTACGCTATACAAGTTTCAAACAGTAAGCGGCGAGGGTTTTTTGCGTATACGTACATGTATCTCTAGTTGCAGCCTGGTGAAATTCCTTGCAAGGATCCTCAAGGATCCTCACAGGATCCTTGCAAGGATCCTTGCCAGGATCCTCAAGGATCCTGCACCAGGATCCTTGATGATCCTTAAGGATCCTTCCCAGGATCCTGAAGGATCCTTAAGGATACTGAAATCCTGAAGGATCCTTAAGGAATTCCTAAAATCCTTAAGGATCCTCAGGAAGGTTCATTGAAATCCTGAAGGATCCTTAAGGAATTCGTGAAATCCTCAAGGATCCTTAAGGAATTCGTGAAATCCTCATGGATCCTTAAGGAATTCATGAAATCCTCAAGGATCCTTAAGGAATCCCTGAAATCCTCAAGGATCCTTAAGGAATTCTTGAAATACTCAAGGATCCTTAAGGAATTCATGAAATCCTCAAGGATCCTTAAGGAATTCCTGAAATCCTCAAGGATCCTTAAGGAATTCCTGAAATCCTCAAGGATCCTTAAGGAATTCGTGAAATCCTCAAGGATCCTTAAGGAATTCCTGAAATCCTCAAGGATCCTTAAGGAATTCCTGAAATCCTCAAGGATCCTGGGAAGGTTTACTGCAATCCTGAAGGATCCTTAATTAATTTTAGAAATCCTTAAGGAATCCTGGAAATCCTTAAGGAATTCTTGAAATCCTCAAGGATCCTAGGAAGGTTTATTGGAAACCTCAGGCAATTTCCTATAAAGACGTCAGACATGGTTAATAAGAAATCAATATTTATTAAGAGTTAAGTCAAGTTACATTATATAGACATTGTATGTATTGATCCTTTTTTTTATGTAAATGTAAAGTATTTCACCTACAGGTGCCATTTTACATGAATTAAACCATCATTATTATTATTATTATTATTATTATTATTTTAATGTCATACTAATATTTTTATACCATATAGTGTTAATTCAAGTAGACATTGGTAAACTACAGTACCTGTAAAAGAGAGGTTTATCACTGTAGTACGTCAATCATAAATGAATAAAGTTGCCATTATTAATACAAGAACCCAGCTGAAAATTCGAAATAGCACTATAATAAGGGACATGTCTAAATGTAATTATAGCCTAGTATACTGTAGATAGTATTTCAAAAGCTTTGTTAATTAATACTCTGAACTCTGAAGATGTTGCACGTTATCAACAAAACTATATGTTTTGACTTGTCTCATATTATTGCGCTATTAAGAATTTTGAGCTGGGCTCTTATATTCACCATACGACTTTCACACTAGTACAATTAAAACAATAAAAAGTTCAAAATGACGATAATAGCTTATTTTCCCTTTTTTCCAGCTTAATCTTCTTTTTTAGCAGACACAATAATTCTCATTTCAGCTAGTTTTTCTATTTGCAGTAGTTTATCACCATATTTCCTCTTGATGCATTCTATTAGAAAGACAGAACAAAATTATCTTTTTAAAATAGGTTTGATTCCTCTTACAAAAATTATATACATACAGAATACATCAAAGTAAAGAGGAAAAGTAAAATAAGCTGCTTTAGACAAACTAAACTTTAATGTTCCAGTCAGTCTTTATATTAACCAGATTACTAGATGTCTGACCAATAATAATAAAAAAGTAAACATACTGTATCTTTTGTCTAACAGGTTTCATTCAAAATATTTACTTAGTAATTTTGGTGATCGTCTACATTAGGTACATGTAAGTCTTGAGAAAGACTGTTGGTGATTGAGCCAATAGGCACAAGGTTTCACCATCAAAAAGTGATGAAAGATTTGTAATTATATTGATAGCAAAATAATATATTTGCATTTTATGTATAAAATATATGGTGCGAAGTTCTATGGTTCTATAAACTCTCTAAATAGTCTTGACTATATTAAATACAAAAGTTCACTCGCCCTAGGCCCCAGTGAGCACGAAACTCATTATTTTTACAGTAATTTAAATTGAATTTATCTTTCTGTATACCTAACAATTAACTAGAACAAGCCGTTCACGCTATATACTGTATATATTACTAACTAGTGAACAAAAGTCTGCGGTTTAATGGATATGTAACAAATCCTTTTGGTATTCAAGGGACAACAATGTTTTGAACATGCTCACTATTGAAGCAAATATTAAAACGAACATACAAACATACTGCGAATGTGCGTCACACTAAACAATATCAGACGTTCAAAATATCGTAATTTTATAAAACTTACATTGACAGACGAATCAGCTTTGACAACAGCCGGCAGACCTGATTCTGGAGATGTATCATTCATTCATTTGGTGACGACTTCGACTTTCTTAACAGAGAGTCAGATGATGTTGATGCCGGGCTTGAGACGTTTAGGGCTGTATGGACGTCTGTTGTTTAATGTGCTTTCTTGATCGTTTTCATTGTTGCTACCAGCGAGTAAAACCTAGGAATATAAAGAAACAAAGAAGCTGAAATCATTATATCGAAGCCTCAATCTAAATATTCGTCGACACGAAGAGAATGCGCCACGACGAAATTCTTCCGCATATTAGACTCGTCAACCACCAAGCGTTTCTCGCACGTATTCTCCACACAATACATAACATCTTTAAGACTTAATACGCGTATAAAATAGTGAATATAAAGAGAGTTTACCTTTAAAATGAATCCGATTCAAATGTAGTCTAATTCAAATGTCTTCCTCTCCAAACCGTCATTTTGTATTAATTGCGCTAATTGTTAGTACGCATGCTCCGCTTAATCTCAAACTGATTGTTCGTGCGCCCGCGATATAATTTTCATTGGGATTCACTTTTGACAGTATTTATGACTATTAATTTGGAGGTATAATGGAGACCAAATTGTTGTCTAATCAACCAGGAAAAACAACAACGGTGTACTGTCTTACAGTAAACTTAAATTTTGGCAGTAACTTAAATTCGTTGTTAATTTTCGTGGTTGAAGACAACAATTTGGTGTATACTAATACCTCCTATTTGTACACCAGTTCATCTCGTGACGTAACTGCAATATGGTTAAGGTTACGACAAAGCTGAGGGTTAGGGTTTGGTTTTAATCAAATCAGAATAGCACGAAAACATTTTTCAAAACTTAAAATATATACGAAAAACTGTAAAATATCTACCACAGTGTTTCCTACAAAACGACAGAAAAGAGCTGTAGCTTCATTGTGAAATTTAAGTCCAGCTGGCCATCGTTCCAGATATGGAAGGGTGCTTTTATACCTTGTGAATGTCGGTATTCCACGTGCAGTTCTTGAGGCTTCTAAATCTGATGAAAAATGTGTCCTCAGAGTCAGGGTTACATTAGAGCCAGATAATGAACTTTTGAAAGCTTTTTGCCAGCACAATTTGCTTGGAAATCCATTTATAGCGGTTAAAGTGGGTAAAGAAATAATTGTCGTACCCTGTAAGTCCATCCTAAGGAGATGCATCTTCATTCCTTCTGCTGGAATTAAGCAGGGCCGTACATAGCGGGGCAGCAGGGGCAACTGTCCCCCCCCCCCCCCAGAAAAAAAACAAGATATGTTTTTTTATAAGGTTGATTATCAATTTATTATACATTGTAGGTATTCAGACAATTATTTATTTTGAGTGCTGAAATGCGACGTAAACATAAATAATTCGTCTTGAAAATATCAAATTTAAATGCATATTTTGATTTCAACTTATGCTTAATATGCTGACCATGCAGCCATTTTGGTTCCGTCAAGAGCGAACTGGCGACCGTGCGGTATAAATAACCGCGTCTGCATGGTTGTTTTACTAGATAAGTAATAGGAGTAGAGAACATACCAGACACATGGCGTTCTGTCTATTTCGTTAACAATGGGCTTGCTTATCTTTGAAGAAGTCTAAATATTACCAGACCTTACAGATCATTTTTTTCAGAATGTTCCTTGCAAAAATAGCCGGAAATGCGCTTCTGGAGCTTTCAAAATTAAAATTTTTCTGGGGGGCATGCCCCCAAGACCCCCCTAGAGAAGGTCCCCCGGCAAACACAAACTTCACAGAATTTGTCTTACTGCCCCCCTGCCAAAATAATCCTGCGTACGGCTATGGAATTAAGTGGGTAGATTATGATATCTCCTGTTCTTAAACGCTTAGTATTAACATGATTAGTATTTTTGGTCTGTGGATAAAAAATTAAAAATAAATTGGTTTATGTAAATACAGTACAAATACAGTATTCATATCAAAGGTTGATGACTTGAATACATTATGTTTTATGGATTTTAATCTGACTCTTTGGTTTACTGTATTCATGATCATAAATAAATAAATGTACATGTAGTTAATACATACAGAATAACAATAAATACCACAAGTTTTGTGTACCCTCTTTTAATTTATACATGTATAAAGTTTTCACTAGTTCGCACAAATTCATGAAACATTTCAAGACGGCCTTAAATCCCTGATCATACAAATTCAATGCTGCTGAGGTTCTAAATGTGCATGATAATTGGAATTTTGTGTAAACAAGTTGGCATATATTATTTGGAATTTTTTGTAAGGAAATCCAGTTATTGATTTACATTTACAGTACACACATAATACAAATAAGATTTAATATGCAGTACACTGTTACTTTTTAATTTTGTTTTATATTTCACAGGATCCTGTAAGAATTGTTTCAAATTGCTCATGGAAACGCATGGATATTTTCAGGATCCTGTCCTGTAGTAACGATTATTTAAAATTCCTTAAGGATCCTTGAAGGATACTATCCTTGCAGGATCCTGTAAGGATTGTCTAAAATTTCGTAAATGATCATGCAGGATCCTGTCCTTACAGGATCCTGCAAGGATTATTTAAAATTCCTTAAGGATCCTTGAAGGATCCTGTCCTTACAGTATCCTGCAAGGATTATTTAAAATTCCTTAAGGATCCTTGAAGGATCCTGTCCTTACAGGATCCTGCAAGGATTATTTAAAATTCCTTAAGGATCCTTGAAAGATCTTGTCCTTACAGGATCCTGCAACGACTATTTAAAATTCCTTAAGGATCCTTGAAGGATCCTGTCCTTACAGGATCCTGCGAGGATTATTTAAAATTCCTTAAGGATCCTTGAAGGATCCTGTCCTTACAGGATCCTGCAAGGATTATTTAAAATTCCTCAAGGATCCTGAAAGGATCCTGTCCTTACAGGAACCTTGCAGGATCCTTGCAGATCCTTAAGGATCCTTGAGGATCCTGTAAGGTTTTTCACCAGGGATATTATATATTTTTTTCAATATCGATATTCAATATTTTGCGATATTGCATGAGCCTAGTTTGGGATGTCCCATTTTATACGGATGAGCCGATCAAGAAAAATCCAATTTACCATCTAATAATTTCTGATATGATTTACGAGCTGATTTGCCGATTTAATGGTGGTTACCAATATTGGTCACCAGAAATGAAAAAAAAAAAACAACAATCTAAATTTTCCAGTATGAAAAAAGACTTGCAACGCAGTTGCAAACAAAAAATGTTTCGCCTATAACAATAAAATAATATGTCATGCACCAATACAAAGACCTTCCCACTTCTGCTTCTATCAATCAGCTTTCCGCCTGTGGGGGGTTAGGGTAAGGGCGCGCAACCCCATGGGATTTGACAACCTATCTTGTTGTGGGACCCAAGATTTTGACTGCCACAGTCAGCCCAAGGGTGTGGCTATATCATTAAAAGCCACCATCTTGGATAACCGCAAATTTGGAATTAAGTTGAAGTATGATTACTGTAAACAGTAAGCTCAAAGATCGTGTAAAATATTGAGGTAAAAGAGAAGACCGCAAAGTTCAGACTGCATTTATTTTATTTTTTTGACAATTGTTATCTACATGTAGATGATGAATTCTATGATTTCATTTGAAAATATGAGATAGGCATTTTTCACTTCCTAGACATTAAGCCACCGGTGGTATATATCACAAAATATGGTTGTTTTCTCAACTTTGGGTGTCCCAAGGTGGTGGGGAATGTGATCAGTTGCCACTAAAAATGTCCCCTGGGATTGCCCACCCTCCCCCAAGGGGGGAAGACATTGATAAGAAGAAGTCCAGCAATAGTACTGAACTGTGAGAAATTAATGTCGATAACCTCGTCCATGCTTGATTTAGATTTGTTTGCATTGATATCTATTTGGGAGATACCCTTGCTTGTAGATTAAAATCCATGGAGAAGAAGATAAAATTATGCATTTCTTTAGTTTAGGCTTTTAGTGAATGGGACATTTGATCTCAGTTCGGAACTCTGCATGTAAACTCATGTAAACATTGAATCGTTGGAAATACTGAAACGTTGAACTCATGCAAACGTTGAATTGTTGGAAACACTGAAATACAGAACAAACTACAGAAGCGGTAGTGTCTGTGTATTTCAGTGGCGGATTACCATTTTCCGGTCATGTAGGCTAAATAAAATTCACTGGCTCATAGTGCACTGACTATGAAAAAACTGATATTGATATCAGTGCTATATCCAGAGATAATTTGGGCACTAGTCACAGTCTCCACCATTGGCGAATTCGGTAACGATATCCAAGTACAGAAGACGCAAGAACCACCTTAAGGGGGTTGGAAAATTTGGAAATTTTGAGTCTCGGAAATGCTATTCCTGCATTCCAAGGCCCCATAATCACAATTTTCTATGAATGACAAATGGTCGGAGCTAACTACACACATAAAAACGCACAGTCTGTTTTTACCTGTTAACAGCCAAAAACATGGTTGATATCGACAGGCTTGAACAGGGTTGAGGGTTGGTTTGGTTGTTGGCTTGAACAGGGTTGTCAACAGGCCTGTTCATCATGTTCTATCATGTTGACAATGTTACAGGCATGTTGAACCAACAACCTTGTTGTGTGGAAGCATTTATTTATTTATTTCTAGTTCATGAAGACCTTAGCACCGTACTGTCTACCATGCTGCATTAAAAATAAAAGTAATATTAATGCTAATAAAAAAATGTATTCTCTGGAAATTAAGTTCCTGTACTTGATTAATATCCGCCACTGGTATATATTTTGACTGTAATTACTAATAGGCCGAAGATATAAAATGTATACCCAAACTGAACTAAATAAACTATTGCCAGCAACGAGGCTATGATAAAGTTTCACTTTAAGTTTAGCTTTACAGTACTGTTTACTATTACCTTGTCTTGTTTCAATCCAAGCAGAGCAAGCCTTTCGCCCAAAGAAAGAATATTGTCGGCTTTTGTGACATTATGCAGCTTCCGAACGGGCCATGAACTTCTCTGTTTTTGACCATACTGCTCAATATGGGCTGTTGATGCCGGAGAATTTAACATGTAAAAAATCAACAGCCATAAAGCATGAAAGGGAAAGCAACTCATTTCACACAACAGCCTTCGCAACAGCCAAACGGAAGACCAATGCTTGGATCAATCCTTAGATCAATATAATATGACATGTTGGATCATATTTCAAGGAAACAACAGAACATATGGGCGGAAGGAAAACCCGGCAAGGGCAAAAAACCGGCATGCATGCTATACTAACCACCCGGAACTAACCCGAGAATTTTGAACTCGTGCATTTTGGTAGCGAAGAAATTAACAGAATTATGCAGGTTATAAAACGGAAAACGTCATATATATATACAAGAAATACGTTACGCAATAAAACCCCTCGCCCATTTGCCCCAGCCATCGAGAGGATAAAATTCATATCTTCAAGTATGCTTCAAGCCACCTTGTAAAATATGTCACTACATATATTTCTTAGTAAAACACTCCCATCTATATAATAAAAAAAGTTATCACACTCACGACTCGGTGATATCAGTTTTATCCCTATCGGTATGATATCATAATTGTTCCTCGCATAGACGTACGAGACGGGGGGCTGAGGGGATGTAGCCCAGTTGTCCGAAATTCGGGCAAAAATGTATGGTGTCCCATCCCCGGAAAGTTGTATGTAAAATGCGGAAAGTTGAAGCTGCATATTCGATGTATGTAAAATGGGAAAAGTTGTATGTAAAATGGGAAAAGTTGTATGTAAAATGGGAAAAGTTGTATGTAAAATGGGAAAAGTTGTATGTAAAATGGGAAAAGTTGTATGTAAAATGGGAAAAGTTGTATGTAAAATGGGAAAAGTTGTATGTAAAATGGGAAAAGTTGTATGTAAAATGGAAAGTTCGATTTTTGGTGCATTTTATATACAACTTTTTTTATCCAACCGCAATCCAGCAAATGTCTGTATCGCGGGCTCATGGTATATTTAAACGATCGAGGAAGATACACACAAGTTATAACAGATTCAAATCGAAAAAAAATACAATTTTATAACAGATTCAAATCCAAGACTAGGCAAGTAGCCAACAAGGTATTTAATTTTTATAATTATAGCTAATATTATCCACAATCTATTCAGGAAAGTTATTTTTGCACACTGTGATATGGCTGATTGTATATACTATTCAAGAATGTATCATAAAATGTATCATAACAAATTACCATTAATGGGCTATTGCAATTTTCATCTGTACCCCCTATCGATAGACCTTGGAATTGCATGGGGGGGGGGGGGTCATTCTTTTTATCATCCATATTAAAGGGGGCCATTTTTTTATGGGCAGGTTCAGTTTTAAGAATTAGAATGAAATTTTGTTGGAAATTCCACGAGCGAGCGGGTGTTAAATCTTGTTGGAAATTCCATGGGAAGGGGTCCAAGAAAAAAGATATCCCTCGGCAGGGGGGTGCGGTAAAAATAGGCATATAGCACAATGAGTTTCAATATACAACTGAGCCATATCACAGTATGCAAAAATAACTTTCCTGAATAGATTGTGGATAATATTAGCTATAATTATAAAAATTAAATACGTTGGCTACTTGCCTAGTCTTGGATTTGAATCTGTTATAAAATTGTATTTTTTTTCGATTTGAATCTGTTATAACTTGTGTGTATCTCGACAAGCAAATATACCATGAGCCCGCGATACAGACATTTGCTGGATTGCGGTTGGATAAAAAAAGTTGTATATAAAATGCGGAAAGTTGTATGTAGAATGCGGAAAGTTGAAGCTGCATATTCGATGTATGTAAAATGGGAAAAGTTGTATGTAAAATGGGAAAAGTTGTATGTAAAATGGGAAAAGTTGTATGTAAAATGGGAAAAGTTGTATGTAAAATGGAAAGTTCGATTTTGGCGGGGATGGGACACCATAAAAATGGTCTTGTCATTCGGGCAAAAAGGGTCCTGTATTAAATTATTCTAATATTTGAATGCAACTCAATGACATTATAACGGGGATTCTCATTGAGGGAAATCTGGGATTTCATTGTTCATCGTTTAGCAATGGTTAAAAGTGGCATATAGCCAGGCCTGGTCCGGGCGTTGTCTAACTAAACGTAATCTCGTATATTCAACTTGAATGTACCTAACAGCTACATTTGGTTTTGTGGCTAATTGCTTTTCCTTCCTTCTCTTCTGCCGTCGTGCAACGCATTCCCTATGCGCGTTGCGGGAGAGATATCCAAGCGGTTTAAATTTGGAAAATCTGTGTTACTTTAACGGTAATTAAATACTTCGAATCCCGCACACTGCCGCGGCTGCAAAAACGAGAAGTGCCCTCAAATTGCAGGAAATACTTTCAGGGAATCAAACATTTTCTCGAGGGAGCATGCCCCCCCCCCTAATATACATGTTTCCAAAAAACGTGCATGTGTAATAATGCTTAGGCTAAACGATGGCAATTCGTGTTCTTCAGTAATATTTACATCATCATTTATTCGGGTAAGTTATGCTCAGCACCCCCCCCCCCCCACCCCCCACAAAATTTTGCCCGTACGCCTAACTTCCTCGTTCGCTGCGATCACTCGTGACAACGATGATATCGTCCTAGCTAGCCTCGAGTGATGAAACTGATATCACCTTATCCCTCATATGATAACCTATACTTTCTAATAAGACATAAACTACTAAAAAACAGTGCTAATTATTATTTGGGTACAACACAATACTCGCTGCAACACAATGCGAAAGTCTACTGGTGTTTTGTCCATCGATTACTAAGAAATAATGCATATCTGGTCATATCCTAACTCTAATCCTAACGCTAATCCCAACACTAATTCCAATTTTAATTTTAATTCTAATTTCAATTTCTTTATACTAACCCTAAATGAACCTTTTATTTTAACAGTAGCTTATCATAGTAAACTGAAGTCAATACTTCACTGTCCATTTAAAATAAATGCAAGTTATTTCATAAATTTTAAACACATTTCTCTTTAGTTTGACACCTAATTGCAAGTTTTCGGCAGTATTTCAAAATTTTGCAAAATATTTTTGGTGAATATACAATTGCTAAGCCTACAGATATCATCAGAAATTTAAATGTTAAACAGCTTTCCTTCACTGCAAAAAATGCATTTTTACGTTTGAGTAGATTTTACACATTTTGTGAGTAAACTGCCAGTTTACTCAATATTTTGAGTTTATTTTACACTTCATGTGAGTTAAAAAGTGTTTACTCGATCTCTTGAGTAAAATTAACACTTGGTGTTGAGTAAAATGTTAGTTGAGTAATTACTACTCAAAATGCTGAGTAACTTTACTCCTATGCTCACTTTTGATTTACTCAAGTATTGAGTAAAGTTCAATCGTTTAACTTTACTCATTTTTTTGAGTAAACGCGACGTTTTACTCAGGCTTTGAGTAGTTTTCCAATCTACTCAAGCCACGAGTAAACTCATTCAAGTCAACTTACTCAAATTTTTGAGTAAAATAAGACGCTTTGAGTACTAAACTAAAGTATTTTATATAAACACACTCATTCACGAGATGACATTGACACAGAATATACATTGTAATTTGTAGAGCGTTCACGTAAGACCAAACGGCAGAAAATAACTCGCGGGTAATGATTATATAAGACGCGCAGCTCGTATATTAACAGTCTTGACTATACCAGTGGTCTTCCCTTGACGAGTAAAATCGTCTGGCGTTAGCAAGAGTAATATTGTCTGGCGTTATAAGCCAGAATAATATCGTCTGGCGTTAGCCAGAGTAATATCGTCTTGCATTATAAGCCAGAGTAATATCGTCTGGGTTAGCGAGTCAAAGGGTTAATAAGCCGCGGCTTATTTTCGATACGCTTCGACCCTCTTCTTACTTTAGTCGCGGCTTACTATAGTTAGTGAATTGACCGTTATACGAGCTGTTCGGGCTTATTTTCTGCCATATAATATACATGCATAAACGGTCCTTATAATTCGGTCGGACGTGCTGCTATTATCTGTCATCACTGTGAAATGCGTGATCTATTTTTGAGCAAAACAATGATGAGATGACAGTATTGGCAAGGATTGTTGGTTGATAATTCTGTTAACCAATCATTGACCAAGAAATCCATGCGGTATGATTCAAATATCTGGTTTCAACTTTCAACTGCTGTGCATGTCTCTTTCTCCGCGAAGCCGAAGGTTCTCGCAGTGCAGGCGTGTTAAATGAACCTCACAGACACAGTATTATCGTTCTCTTTTCAATCAAATCCATTCAAAATGATAAGTGGAAGACGTAAAATCCTGTTGGCTGAAGTTGGTTATGACAACTATTGTTAAGATTTTCCAAGGTACAGGTTTGTCCTTTCTGTATGGCGCCATGATATCTATTATTGAACCTAACACGCGGTTGTACGTATATAAACTTCATGCTATAAAGTATTATCATTCTACATTAGACTCACAATTGTTGAATCAATAACAACCATCTAAAGTAGCGATATGTATGGCGGTATTTGTGCTGAGAATGCCCAAATTGTAAGCAGAATAATTTGCGGTCTTATAAATTTGGCGCAATCAACTGCCTGTACTTGTATATATTATAATATTCTTCTCAATAGAGCTATATTTGTGTGTACACATCGAATTATTATTATAATCTAATGTGTTACGCGGACCCAACAGCTAGGCAAAATCGCAGTATATAATCGTTTCTTAGACAGTGTAAACGTTGAAATCTGTTACGCGGGTGGTTGTGGATCCGACACTGTCGACACGTCTGATCATCAGTGTTCATCTGCCATGAGGAACAAGTTACAAGGAGAGACTCCAGTGGGAACCCAGGTTAGTATCAAGATATTCCTCAAATTTGCATATTTTTAGAAACAGTAAATATTTTTAGAAACAGGGCCATGAAGGTTAATAAATGCATTTACTCTAATTTACTATAAAAATACAATGCTTTATTTGTGTGAAATATGTGGAACAATATATGAAATATGTGAAACAAATTATCCATGTGAAATATGCGGACCAATACATGAAATAAGGCATAAATATAAAATGTATTTCTCATGTTGACCAGGATGTCTCACTCGTTTGCTTTGCGCAATTGTGAAATATCCTGGTTAATACTCAAAATAAATGTCACATTTCTGCATATCCATATATTATTTAATTTTCTATATTGATTCACTTTAAAATCTAGAAATTAAGTACCGGTATAAGCCTCAAAATGACATTAGAATTTGTCTTGACTCTGTACTATAGCAGTGCTGTGTATCAGCTTTTGTGTAAGGTGGCTTTTGCCGCCTTTTACCATTAGCTCACTCAGGTGGCACTTCATGAGCCGCCTGTTAGTGAGAACTGCAAAGACAGAGTTCAAGGCTTGTAAACATTTATGTTGATGCAGTTAAATTCTGTTGTTGTGTAAGGTGGTTATGCCGCCTTTTACCAGCACCTCTTTTGAGTGGCATGTGAACTCAAGCCGCTCATTAGAGAGGAGATACATAAATGTATACCTACTGTATGTTCATGTGAGGAAAATTTAAATGGTGAATTAAAATTTTAATGCATCTATTATGGTGAAAAATGAAAGCTAAAGTAGTTGACCTACTGTATATTTAAATTGTAGAAGCTACAGGTACTTGTAATACAACAGTACAGGGTAATGACTGAAGTTGTATGGTGTTAGCCAGAGTACATCATGACTTGTATAATCACTGAAATATATATATTTTAAGTGTATATTTGGTAATTGAGCAATGGAATATACATGTACATGTAAATGTCAATGAATTTTTTTCTACAATTATGTTAAATTAGAAGGATTACGGTTTAAACCTTTTAAAACTAAATTAGTATCAGTTTCAAAAATACAACATAGGTGTATGAGTTTTCTGGAGGAATTATGATCGAGGTCTTGGAAATATAGTCTGGGCACTGCTCAACAGAAATGCAGGCCGATCAAGGGTTTGATCCCAATCAGAAGGCCTTGAATTTGCATTTTTGCAACTAGTCCCAGTTTATTAAAAAAATTCATATCATGTGATACATATAATTTACCAGTTTATAATTATTTTTATCTGTCATTGACTAGATTATTATTGAGTTTGAATGGATTTTGGCTATAAATACAAGTACCTGTATTGAATACACAAGAAATTACAAGAACAAAGAAGGCAAACAATCAAGATGTGATGAATTATTTTTTAAGTGCATTGGATGAGACAGATGTTATGGAGATCCACAGGAACATTCAGCTGGTAAGCATTATTAGCCTAATATATAGTACTGATATAAAATGTGTTAAAATCTATCTTATTGACACTCAAGTTTACTATAGCTATACCATTGATATAGGTTTACAATGCAGTTACTGCACAATAGGCTATAGAGTAAGTAGCCTATAATCAAGTGTGAATGTCAAATATTGCATGATTGATGAAAATGTATCTTATTGACACTCGAGTTTACTATAGCTATACTATTGATATAGGTTTACAATGCAGTTACTGCACAATTAATATAGGCTATATAGAGTAAGTAGCCTATACAAGTGTGAATGTCAAATATTGCATGATTGATGATTCTGGCTTTGCATTTGATACATTCAACAATTATGTTACATTTGAATAATGAATTTTAATTCAAGCTCTCAATTGTCAGACTACAATACACTAAAGTCTTCAAACATCTTCAGGTTATACAGTACGCCACGGTCTTCCTAGTTACATTAAAGACTGTAGCATGACAGTTCAAAGCCCAGAGAATATCTATTTTTCCCTTTTAAATAATTATGTCGGTAAATGTTGTAAAATAAGGTGTGGTCTTGCCAATAACTATATGTATTAGACTTATTTCAATTTATACCTGTAACATTAGGCTGAGGAACTCAGTACAAAGAGTTCACAAATGTGAATGAAGATGCAAATGAACACTGTAGCCTTTAGCCTGATGTTATAGGTTTATCCCAACGCATTCAAGATTATGAACTGCTACTGTACCTACAGTATGCTATTCATGTATTAGTTGCAGTGATTGTCTTGCCATTTCTACTGCAACATAAGTCAGTAAAGCAATGCCACTAAGATTTTGTGGACTATCACTGTAAGAATTGTTTATACTTCTTTGGTGAACTTTCTGAGTGATAAATGTTTATGTCCATTTTTTAACAGTATATTGTAAATTAACCACAGGTCTTCAGTTATCTACAGTACCGCACATGGAGAAAATCACCCTATATACAGTATACTATAGATACCACAGTCTGCACTATATCTTTAGTTAACTCTCTGCTTTTTTCCTTCAGATTCCTGGCTACTGTATATTATTTCACCATGGATGTTTTTGTATATTTTTATTAAACCATTCCCTAACTGAAGCTTCATATTATTTAAACTGCATGTATATGCAACTGTCCCTGTTTAAAAGTATTTTTCAACAATTATTCTTACAGGATGATGAAAATTTCCAAGATGTGGCGAAGAGCAGCTTGCAACCGCAAGGTGCCTTGCAACAGTGTGAGGTTGCAACAATTGCAAAAAACCAAGTGATATGTGAAGTTAATGGAGGCTTAGTTTATGCCACAATTGGCTATATCACAGCCGACTATGTTTTTATATGTGTGTATGCATATTCCTTAAGCAATTTTTGCTTGTTTTTGCAAAAATATGTTTTGCAAATTCAAGATGACAAGAAGCTGCCATACATTATTATTTCATTTGTTAACCAGCTAAATTTGATCAGCAAAATATAAGCGTAAACTAGCTGACTTGCTATATATTTCAAGTATATATATATTATATAGAATATGTACGGTGGCCCAGGGCCCCAGAAGTGTCACAACACAATTCAAAATTCGCAACAACATTTCAAAATTCGCAACACATTTCAAAATTATTATGAAGTGTCGCAACACATTTCAAAATTCGCAACACATTTCAAAATTCGCAACACATTTCAAAATTCGCAACACATTTCAAAATCGACAACACATTTCCAAGTAGATATTCACAACACAATTAAATTTACGCAACACAATTCAAAATTCGCAACACATTTCAAAAATCATACAGCGACAACACAAAAGGTAAGTACTTCATGTATGCCAATTATTATGTCTCAAGGCGGGTTAGGGGTAGTATATAGCATATAGTATGGTGAAGTACGCTGCAATAAGGTGGAGTAGTGTGCAGTAGGGTGTATTAGGGTGCAGTAGACTGTATTAGGGTGCAGTAGGGTGTATTAGGGTGCAGTAGACTGCAGTAGACTGCAGTAGGGTGTATTATGGTGCAGTAGACTGCAGTAGACTGTATTAGGATGCAGTAGGGTGTATTAGGGTGCAGTAGACTGCAGTAGACTGTAGTAGACTGCAGTACAGTGTAGTAGGCTGCAGTAGGGTGTATTAGGGTGCACTCTACTGCAGTCTACTGCACCCTAATACACCCTACTGCACCCTAATACAGTCTACTGCACCCTAATACACCCTACTGCACACATTACTCCACCTTATTGCAGCGTACTTCACCATACTATTATGCTACATACTACCCCTCCCCCTAACCCGCCTTGAGACATAATAATAGGCATACATGAAGTACTTACCTTGATTTTTGAAATGTGTTGCGAATTTTGAATTGTGTTGCGTAAATTTAATTGTGTTGTGAACCTCTACTTGGAAATGTGTTGTCGATTTTGAAATGTGTTGCAAATTTTGAAATGTGTTGCGAATTTTGAATTGTGTTGTGCGGACACTCCTGGGCCACCGTAAATATGTAACAATTTTATTGAGTAAATATAAGTCACTACATTTAAAGTTACATTATGATGCAAAAATCATTTATCCAAATTTCGGCTTTATCAATAGAAGTACATTCGAAATAAGTAGGAATAGCAGTCTTACTTTGACAATATTTTATCTTGTTCCAAGAACCTCATGACATCATCTACTCACTCAAATTCCAAAAATGAGGAATATCTCCGGATACAGTGGGGGCGAGTTACGACAAGATCGTAATGAAACGTTCCTGATGTATGCTACTAAGAATGGTACACTGCACTGTGTATAGTTAAATGCATTCTTCATTTAAGGATTACTTTAGAAACTTAAATAAGATATTGACTAAGTAAGAATGCTGTTCTTCTTCATTTCAAAATAATTTCAAAAAGGTAAAATCAAAATTTAATAGACGATTTTCGGTCCTACTGCCCCTTTAAAGCAGTTGTTTAAATGAAAGAGAGGTATAGAGAGCTATCTCATTTAAAACAAGTTCTGTTTATTGGTCAGGTACAGTATAATATGTACACAGTAGCTCGCCATCGTATCAAGTTTAAACAAAAATGATTAGGTTTACCTTGACACTTCTGCATGGACTTGTGCATGAAAGTATCCATATATTTTTATATGCGTATAATAGTTCGGTGACAACATCGCACATGCTTTTAAACATTCTTCAGAAGGGGTATCGATGTCAGTATTTTTAATAGTTGTATACAGACATTATTGTTATATTAATTTGGTAAATAATTAGAGTTAGGCATCTATTTAGATATATGATAAACATTGTTTTAACATTTTTGTTCGGTTTGGTATAATAAATTTGTTATTACTACAGCTTTATAGTGCCGCTTGAAGGAATTATTTTTGTTGTTGTGGCGAAGAAAAGCTTTGCCATGTTCTTACATGTACTTGTACACGTTTTGCTCAGATTCTGAGTATAATTTACTCACACCTTGAGTAACTTCTTATTTTACTCAAAAATAGGTGTTATTATGGGTGCATTTGGTTTACTCATTTTTTTGAGTAAGTTTTACACAAATTATTGAGTAAGTTTTACTCACATTACATGAGTAAGTTTTACACACATTACATGAGTAAGTATTACACGCTATTTGGTGTTACTATGGGTGCATCGTTTTACTCAAGATTTTGCGTAAATTCTACACAGGATTTTTTGCAGTGTTTAATGCCGGAACATTGTGTCATATATTGAAATAACACTCTTGACAAGAGCTTTTGTAACAATGCATATGGTACATAATATTAGGTGAAGTAATTAAAACATTATGACCTGAATAAGAAAGGTGAAAACTTCTTTTTCCGTTTTTGCAAAAACATTGAAGTTGTTTTTCAAATTTTAAGCATGTCTCCCATTAGCTACAAGGCTAAAATTTAGACAGCAAATTGCATTTGGACAATTTAATTTGATATATTGCACAAGGTTCCTGATAAAATATTTCAAAAGTTTGCCAAACATTTCAGATTAATGCAATTAAGTTATCATCAGAAATTCAGAAGTAAACCTCTCCTTTAATTATGTTAATTTCCAAATTTATGTTATATATTTGGCCACATTGAGTTATACCCAGAATCTTATCCCGGCATTACCACCATATATACAGAACTCGTGACTAGGCTCTCGGCAACGGCTTCCGTAGCTCAGTGGTCAGAGCACTGCACTAGCAATCGCAGGGTCGCGGGTTCAATTCCAGCCGGAAGGCCGCTAAGTTGCATTTTTCGCAACTGGTCCCGGTTTGGTCTTAAAATGTATGTATTCCAACACTCGAAATTTTCCTTCACCATAAATCCTTTCAACATGTAGTTTGATCGAGTGAAATGCCAAATATTACCTATAATATACCCAGAATCTTATCCCGGCATTACCACCATATATACAGAACTCGTGACTAGGCTCTCGGCAACGGCTTCCGTAGCTCAGTGGTCAGAGCACTGCACTAGCAATCGCAGGGTCGCGGGTTCAATTCCAGCCGGAAGGCCGCTAAGTTGCATTTTTCGCAACTGGTCCCGGTTTGGTCTTAAAATGTATGTATTCCAACACTCGAAATTTTCCTTCACCATAAATCCTTTCAACATGTAGTTTGATCGAGTGAAATGCCAAATATTACCTATAATATACCCAGAATCTTATCCCGGCATTACCACCATATATACAGAACTCGTGACTAGGCTCTCGGCAACGGCTTCCGTAGCTCAGTGGTCAGAGCACTGCACTAGCAATCGCAGGGTCGCGGGTTCAATTCCAGCCGGAAGGCCGCTAAGTTGCATTTTTCGCAACTGGTCCCGGTTTGGTCTTAAAATGTATGTATTCCAACACTCGAAATTTTCCTTCACCATAAATCCTTTCAACATGTAGTTTGATCGAGTGAAATGCCAAATATTACCTATAATATACCCAGAATCTTATCCCGGCATTACCACCATATATACAGAACTCGTGACTAGGCTCTCGGCAACGGCTTCCGTAGCTCAGTGGTCAGAGCACTGCACTAGCAATCGCAGGGTCGCGGGTTCAATTCCAGCCGGAAGGCCGCTAAGTTGCATTTTTCGCAACTGGTCCCGGTTTGGTCTTAAAATGTATGTATTCCAACACTCGAAATTTTCCTTCACCATAAATCCTTTCAACATGTAGTTTGATCGAGTGAAATGCCAAATATTACCTATAATATACCCAGAATCTTATCCCGGCATTACCACCATATATACAGAACTCGTGACTAGGCTCTCGGCAACGGCTTCCGTAGCTCAGTGGTCAGAGCACTGCACTAGCAATCGCAGGGTCGCGGGTTCAATTCCAGCCGGAAGGCCGCTAAGTTGCATTTTTCGCAACTGGTCCCGGTTTGGTCTTAAAATGTATGTATTCCAACACTCGAAATTTTCCTTCACCATAAATCCTTTCAACATGTAGTTTGATCGAGTGAAATGCCAAATATTACCTATAATATACCCAGAATCTTATCCCGGCATTACCACCATATATACAGAACTCGTGACTAGGCTCTCGGCAACGGCTTCCGTAGCTCAGTGGTCAGAGCACTGCACTAGCAATCGCAGGGTCGCGGGTTCAATTCCAGCCGGAAGGCCGCTAAGTTGCATTTTTCGCAACTGGTCCCGGTTTGGTCTTAAAATGTATGTATTCCAACACTCGAAATTTTCCTTCACCATAAATCCTTTCAACATGTAGTTTGATCGAGTGAAATGCCAAATATTACCTATAATATACCCAGAATCTTATCCCGGCATTACCACCATATATACAGAACTCGTGACTAGGCTCTCGGCAACGGCTTCCGTAGCTCAGTGGTCAGAGCACTGCACTAGCAATCGCAGGGTCGCGGGTTCAATTCCAGCCGGAAGGCCGCTAAGTTGCATTTTTCGCAACTGGTCCCGGTTTGGTCTTAAAATGTATGTATTCCAACACTCGAAATTTTCCTTCACCATAAATCCTTTCAACATGTAGTTTGATCGAGTGAAATGCCAAATATTACCTATAATATACCCAGAATCTTATCCCGGCATTACCACCATATATACAGAACTCGTGACTAAGCTCTCGGCAACGGCTTCCGTAGCTCAGTGGTCAGAGCACTGCACTAGCAATCGCAGGGTCGCGGGTTCAATTCCAGCCGGAAGGCCGCTAAGTTGCATTTTTCGCAACTGGTCCCGGTTTGGTCTTAAAATGTATGTATTCCAACACTCGAAATTTTCCTTCACCATAAATCCTTTCAACATGTAGTTTGATCGAGTGAAATGCCAAATATTACCTATAATATACCCAGAATCTTATCCCGGCATTACCACCATATATACAGAACTCGTGACTAGGCTCTCGGCAACGGCTTCCGTAGCTCAGTGGTCAGAGCACTGCACTAGCAATCGCAGGGTCGCGGGTTCAATTCCAGCCGGAAGGCCGCTAAGTTGCATTTTTCGCAACTGGTCCCGGTTTGGTCTTAAAATGTATGTATTCCAACACTCGAAATTTTCCTTCACCATAAATCCTTTCAACATGTAGTTTGATCGAGTGAAATGCCAAATATTACCTATAATATACCCAGAATCTTATCCCGGCATTACCACCATATATACAGAACTCGTGACTATAGGCTCTCGGCAACGGCTTCCGTAGCTCAGTGGTCAGAGCACTGCACTAGCAATCGCAGGGTCGCGGGTTCAATTCCAGCCGGAAGGCCGCTAAGTTGCATTTTTCGCAACTGGTCCCGGTTTGGTCTTAAAATGTATGTATTCCAACACTCGAAATTTTCCTTCACCATAAATCCTTTCAACATGTAGTTTGATCGAGTGAAATGCCAAATATTACCTATAATATACCCAGAATCTTATCCCGGCATTACCACCATATATACAGAACTCGTGACTAGGCTCTCGGCAACGGCTTCCGTAGCTCAGTGGTCAGAGCACTGCACTAGCAATCGCAGGGTCGCGGGTTCAATTCCAGCCGGAAGGCCGCTAAGTTGCATTTTTCGCAACTGGTCCCGGTTTGGTCTTAAAATGTATGTATTCCAACACTCGAAATTTTCCTTCACCATAAATCCTTTCAACATGTAGTTTGATCGAGTGAAATGCCAAATATTACCTATAATATACCCAGAATCTTATCCCGGCATTACCACCATATATACAGAACTCGTGACTAGGCTCTCGGCAACGGCTTCCGTAGCTCAGTGGTCAGAGCACTGCACTAGCAATCGCAGGGTCGCGGGTTCAATTCCAGCCGGAAGGCCGCTAAGTTGCATTTTTCGCAACTGGTCCCGGTTTGGTCTTAAAATGTATGTATTCCAACACTCGAAATTTTCCTTCACCATAAATCCTTTCAACATGTAGTTTGATCGAGTGAAATGCCAAATATTACCTATAATATACCCAGAATCTTATCCCGGCATTACCACCATATATACAGAACTCGTGACTAGGCTCTCGGCAACGGCTTCCGTAGCTCAGTGGTCAGAGCACTGCACTAGCAATCGCAGGGTCGCGGGTTCAATTCCAGCCGGAAGGCCGCTAAGTTGCATTTTTCGCAACTGGTCCCGGTTTGGTCTTAAAATGTATGTATTCCAACACTCGAAATTTTCCTTCACCATAAATCCTTTCAACATGTAGTTTGATCGAGTGAAATGCCAAATATTACCTATATATATATATATATATATGTGTATATATATATATATATATATATATATATATATATATATATATATATATATATATATATATATATATATATATATATATATATATATATAGCAAAGTGAAAAGGTGGTGAAATGCCAAGAATTTAGTGACGAGATACTGACGTTTCGAGCGGAGCCCTTCATCAGGGTCTTACTCTGATGAAGGGCTCCGCTCGAAACGTCAGTATCTCGTCACTAAATTCTTGGCAGTTCACCACCTTTTCACTTTGCTATATATTCAAAACACTGTCTACGCAGCACTCTACTTTTTTATATATATATACCGGTATATATATATAAATATATATATATAAATATATCAAAATAAACCAGTTGATAATATATAGCACATAAATTTAAGAGAAGTAGCTAAAAGTTATAACCTGAATAAAAAGCCGAAAACGTCATTTTCCATTTTTGGAAACAAAATTGAAGTTGTTTTTAAAATTGTAAACATGTTTTCCTTCAGCCAGGTAACTGAAATTTACACATCAAATTGCATTTTTCGAGGGCTTTAATTCTATACATCATGTGCAATGTTCCAGCTAAAGTATTTTAAAATATTGCCAAACATGTCTGATGAATATGCCATTATCATCACAAATTAATAAATTAAAAACATTTTCTTTATACACTACACTGCTTATATACATTATATTAAAGCTCATACCAAGTGCTTTTTGGCTATATATATCTTGCATATTTTTAGCAGGGCTCCTATTTAAAAAGTTATGGGCTGAAACAATATCAAAAACAAACAGACGCCGCTTGGATTTACGAAATTCATATACAAGGCTAGTGCCCATAACCTCAAAATGTTTTGTTGTCTTGTTTGGAAGAACTTTTAAAATGATAAAGTAACTTCTTTTGAAGATTTTCGTTTCTTTGCTTTCTTTTTGAGATATATCAGTTTGTTTGATATGCAAATGTCTGGAATTTCGTCACACATGCATAATACTTATTGGAGAATGTGTATATCTCTTTCATTCTCGAACGAAATCCTTTAAAATCAAGACGTTTGGTGCTGTGGGAGAAACGCACACACGTGTTATTCACACTGTTTTTATTTCATGAACGCAAAGATATATAATATTCTATGATAACTCATTATGCATGTGTGACGAAATTCCAAATATTTGCATATCAAACAAACTGATATATCTCAAAAAGAAAGTGAAAATCTTCAAAAGAAGTTACTTTATCATTTTAAAAGTTCTTCCAAATAAGACAATAAAAATTTTTGAGGTTAGGTACGTGATATATTCGATTAAATCTCGTGCCAATCGCTTTCTTTTGATATATCGTACATCTTTATAGGACAACTATTTAAAACGTAATAATATATTATTAGTGAAACAAATGTTGGATTTTCGACGCTATCTTGGAATCCCGACGCCATCTTGAATTTACGAACATGGACAAAATATTAAATCTTCCTACCACGATATATTTTGAAGTACTAACTCTAAGAACTCATTCTATATATCTAATAAAAGCTCGATTAACAGTCTCCGATATACCTACAAAAAGCATTTTTAACCGATTGCTAACCGCTTTAAAAAAAGCAAAAACGTTTTTTAATTCGGCCGCCATCTTGATTTTTAAAAATAAAAATATAAAAAATATATGAGATATTCTTACTCTAACAACTCATGCTATAGCTACATCAAATTAAAGCCTGAATAACATATCCTCGGATATATTTATACTAGAAGTTACTATCGCAAGGAAAGTGCTGCCTCAAAATTCGAGGTAGTTGTAGTGTGCTGCCTGCGGTACCGTGAATCGCCTTGAGCCCGCAATCTTAGTATAATAATAGCGGTTTTTGTACTTAACATTACTTAAGATCGCTTGATGCATGTTTTGCGGAAAACGCGAAGTAAGGGCGGGTGGTTTCAAATTTCCAAACAACTTTCTTCAAAAACTAAATAAATAAATAATTTACTGAGAAGGTGCAGTATTCCCAACTACTTCTCAAAAAGATAAACCTTGTCTACGCTCCTACAACAACAAAATCAGGAAAGTATTTCACTACAGTTCACTGCAGTACAGTAGCACTGAAAAAGGTCACAGGAAACTGAATCTTTTCCCAAGCCGAATACGGAATAGATCATTCTCGTTTCTTAGGCATACAGTACCTAAATAAATATAGCGTTGATGAAATGTAGGAGTAAATCGTCTTTACCGTACATGTAATTCTTGGCGACTGTAAATAATTGGCAGTCGCCGGCCGGTCACAGTTTTGAAAGAACTATATATGACTGGCAGTCAGTAATCGTAACAATATTTCTAACGTAAACCCTAACCATAACCTAAATGCTAACCCTAACCCTAACCATTAAAAAATAAAACAAAAAGTAATGAAAGAAAAAAATTAAAAGAAAAGTCACAAAAAGATGCGCGTTGCGGGATTCGAACCCGTCAGTTTCAGCATTGTAACAGGGGAAACTAACCACTACACTAAGACATGAGCTGGGTCAACAACAAGCACAATAAAAATGTACTTAAAGTCCTAAGCGACTGGTCATCTAAACACTTTTTTCCAAAACCGTGACAGTATGCTGGTTATATAGTCACTAAATAATTGCACTGATCAAGGCAAAAGCTTTCAATACCATTAGTATTTTTTAAAAATAGTATTATTATTAACCATATATGACATCTTACCCAAAATGTCAAATGGTTATTATTAAATTATGGTTATTATAAAATTAGACTTCCACAGCACAAGTTATGTTTCCATTTTCGGAAAGTATGCTCTTCGTTTTAATACTGATTTAGGATATTTTTTTCCGCATAGTGAATCATCATGCTCCAGCGGAATACTAGTCAAAAATCCGCTGACAATATTAGGCGACCGCAGGCTCAAGGTGATTCAAAAACTTTTGGAACTGATTACTAAACAAGACGCCTGCTCAGGCGTTCACTTGGGCTACTGATTTGGGGGCAAGGCATGCAAGCGAATATGAAGCGAGTTCGGACTTTCGTTTTATTGCCAATGAATCGCTGTTGGAAAAGTTTACCGAGACCTGTAAACCTGCAAACCATTGCAAAGATTCTCTCCAAGATGAGAGAAACACAGATGAGAGATCAATCATGAAGACGGAAAGAACAGCCAAGGACAAACATATACTGTGTTGACATTTATCCCGTGAAACTCTGTAATATTAATCATGAAATATTGTGTTTTTGTCCGATTTAAATCAATTCTATATCGAAATGATCACTTGAATCTGGCGAATCGAACGCTGTAGGTTTCGTCTATACTTAAAATGTGAAGATCAGATGTTATATGAGAAAATGCGTATTAGCGATTAAAGCGAGACTCGTCTCTAAAATCAAAGGACATGGCTTCAAGATCTATTCGTTGTTTACCCGATGATTTAATGCTTTTATGTCCATTAAACCGATGTAATTTCGTAACAGATATGTTTCGTATACCTTGCCGTTGTTTTTTATATAAATTTTGACACACGAAGACCTGCAATCGAACAGATATTAGAAAAAAAACATTGCCGCGTCGGGTAATATCACAACAGCATCAGCATGTTTTATAGTGCCTGTCACTTCATTTATCACTTCATCAATGTTCTTCATTCTTCCATTTACAGCAATTGAGCAACATATTTCAGTACAATTCAGTAGCACATTTAAACAGTTTGATCGATTCAATAAAACATGTAAACATAGATTTGATCGAGTACGCATCAGCGTGCGATAATAATGGAGACCGCGGAACAACCTGTTTCGAAATCGCTCATCTTTTACTTTTAGTGTAGGTCTACCGCTATCGGTGTCTGCGATTGTAAGTAGTGTGAGCATGTTTATTATTAATATACTTGCCAGCCACATTCCTTATCAATCTTATCACAAATTTGCTAGAGTCTTGAAGTTGATCAATGGCAATGGCGACCAAAGAAGCGTGGATGAATATAAGGTCAGCGCTCGTTTCCATCACTGAAACAGTCATGACGTCATGAGAATAAAGAACAACGAAATAAGACACGTCAGTTTGATAGATGGGAATTAGTTGCATTTTGTTGACCAGAAAAATAAAAATAAAAAAAATAAAAATACAGAAGTGCAGCCCATTTTAAGACTTGGTGCTACCCCCCACAGGGGGTAGCCCAAGTAAAAAGAGAAAACGGGCCAACCTCGTACCCAGGGTCTTCTCAGGGAGTGGAGCGAGGGAAGAGAAGAACCTGGTAAAGGCTGGTCACGTGACTCCAAGAATATTGGATTATTTTGTAACCTGGCTTATTCTCGCTTATATCATCCGAGGGCCGGATCGCTGTGAAAACATACCATAATACCATTTACAATTCATTGGAACAGACAGAAGTTGAAAGATGGTGGATTACTTCGAAAACTACGTTGATTTATTGGACAGTTGTTGCTGTCATATTAAAGATAAATGATGATCAACGCCAGAACAGTTCGAATTTACAGTCTGACTATGTGACTATTATTTTATTAATGTTAAAAGTGTTGAAAGCGTTTATAAGGATTTCAGATTTCTGGTGTGGTTTCGGTCTCGACGTTTTAATATGTTCAAACTGCATATTTCGAACTGTTCTGGCGTTGACCATCATTTATCTTTAATATGACAGCAATTAAATGTCCAGTAAATCAACGTATTTTTCGAAGTAATCCACCATCTTTCAACTTCTGTCTGCAGTCCGTACTGTCTTTCCAATAAATTGTAATATTTTTAAATTATCCATATACTGTACTTTCAATTATAAAAGTTTGTGGTATGTTTTCACAGCGATCCGGCCCCCCGGATGATATAAGCGAGAATAAGCCAGGTTACAAAATAATCCAATATCCTTGGAGTCACGTGACCAGCCTTTACCAGGGTCTTCTCTTCCCTCGCTCCACTCACTGAGAAAACCCTGGGTACGTATTTACCGTCTTGCGCCGTCATATTGAGTTGAGGTGCAATTAATAACTATTAGCACTTTTGATTTTTGTCGTGTAAACGTTGAACTACAAGTAGTCTCGGCCCGCCTAAATATTGGGGCCGCAGGCCAAAAACAAATTACATGTGTGCAATGGCTCCATAATTATGTGATGAAGATGAAAAACGTGTATGTCATAAAAAGAGAAGGAAAATGAACTCGCTTGTCGGCTCATAAAATGGCCGCCGTGAGCGCGCAATGCATGACCCTGACACTCATCCTTTAAAGTATGCTTAAAGTTCCTAATAATGATTCCCGCTATAGCAATGCATTATGGCAGTTGTGGCATCTTTCACTTTCAGACGAAATGGTCGCCGAGAGGCGAGCATTTTTCTTGGAACAATTACTGGATTTTTTATATTATTTTCTTCCTACAATGAGAATTTTACAGTTCTCAGTAGGATTGTGAGAGTATGAACTACATAATGTGTCAAAGCCAGTAAAATAGCAGCAAACATTTACTTCAAATATATACCCCGTTTCTAACCTGACAAACGAGTAGATTTACATATATTTACAAAAGAAGGCGTTTGAATGCAAAATAAGTTACTTAAAGGGGTAGTAAGACCGAAAATCGAAAATCCAATTTTTATTTTATCTTTTTTTTTTTTTTTTTTTAGTCGATTTTATTAGATATTAATGTAAATACAAAAAATACCCAAACGGAAAGAGCGCGAACGGGACTCGAGGACCCATGCGAGGCGCCTTCCCGTTGAAATTAAAAATACATATATAAGTCATAGATCAACTGCTTGGAATTCACAATGCACCAACACACACGCGCAGCCCCAACCCCATTCTTCCGAATTCCACTGAAAGAACAAAATGAATAAAACTGAGTGGAATTCAGAATAACGAGGTTGAAGCTGCACACATACAACGATGCTCCGTGGAATCCAAGCAGTTGGTACATTGGAAAACTATCAGTGACAACTATCTATTAGTACCGTAAAAAAATGAGGAAGAATACCGTTCTTACTTAGTCGGCAATATCTTATGTTGTTCCAGAGATATTGACATTTTTTGAAAGATGCAAATGAACTTATGACGTCATCTACTCCAAAATTTAAACTAAAGGAAATCTCTAAAATGAAAAATGTATAAAGCATTAACTATACACAGTGCAGTGTACCATTTTTAGTAGCATGCATCTGGAACATTTCAGCACAATCTAGCCGCTATCTCCAAAGATATTCCTTATTTTTAGAATTTGAGTGGAGTAGATGACGTCATCAGGTATCTCATTTACAGCTTTTAAAAACTGAAATATCTCTGGAACAAGATAAGACATTGACAAAGTAAGAGCGCTATTCTTGCTCATTTCGAATGCACTTCTAGATAAAGCCCAAATTGGGATAAATGATTTTTGCGGCTTACTGCCCCTTTAAGTAATAAGTCTAATGACTTGTTTTCGACTGCCTTTTCTACAACACGTGTATACGGGAATAGACCCCCTGAAGAGGGTACTAGTGTACCCTCACAGGCGAAGGACAAGATAATCACCATACAACGTATCGTTTTTATAAAAGAGTATAACTGTTTTTATTTTCAAATAATAATTTGATTGAAAGATTACAAAAGTATACTGATACATAATTAGATCGAACAATGATCACACCCGATAAACATTGAATTAAAATATGACAAATGTTATAAAGAGCTATTTCAAGTAGGACAAACGGGATAACAGCACATAACCGAGGACCAGTTGTGAACAGCACCGCAATTTTGCAAGTTATTGTTTAATTGGCCAACAGGTAGCTGGCATGTAATCCAGTATACACAAGTAGATCCTGACGCCACAAACTTGCATTGAAGTACCCAATCACTAGGGTTGCATGGTGTACCAGTATAACTACGCTTACAGAATTGAAAGATAGTTTGTCTTTTTTTTCTTGCCTTGCCATCTAAAAAAATAAAGTTGCTTTCATTATAGTTGTAAAAGATAACAGTTTATGCTAACGTCGTTTTAATTCGCAATATAAATACTTAATTTGCAGTTACTACAATGGTTATTAAAAGAACTAACAAAACAATAAAGAAACCACTCATTTCTTCAAAACATTTCATTCACGATATTATTTTTAAATATTCTGTAAAATATATTTTAATTGTCAGTTACGTGAAATGCCGTGGAAGAGCTACACAAATAAGAATAACGTTAGATTCAAAACGACATTACTGTAATAAATAGAATTGCCCAAAGCGATACGAATCGTAGCCTGCGAAGCAGGCGTTTAGGGGTTGGGGAGGAGGCCGGAGACTGGGGCGAGGGCGGATGTTCCCTCCCCCTGCCACTCGCTACTTCGCCATTCCGCTTTCCCCTAACGCCGCCACGCAGGCTATACAAATCGTCATTGAGTATACTGCACTTGTAATTACAAGCAAGTCATGACTTCGAACCTTCGTATATTTCATCAATCTCGTGTGTCCATATGAGCAATCGGAAAACGGGGAATAGGAAAACGGAGAATCAGAGAACGGGGAATCAGAGAACGAGGAATCAGAGAACGGGGAATCGGAAAACGGGGAATCGGAAAACGGGGAATCGGAAAACGGGGAATCGGAAAACGGGGAATCGGAAAACGGTGAATCGGAAGGGTTAAGAGGTAGGTTATTAATCAATAGTGAATTAGTTAAGTTAGTACGGATCTATGGGAAAGAGAAACAAATGTAGAAAATAGAAAAACGCACGGGTAACGTCAGTTTTCGTGTTTGTTTTACTTTTGGAATGCTTTCAAATACTTCATTCCAAACAAGACAACTGCATAACTGATTTATTACATCCCTGAATCTACCGCCAGCTTAAATATCTGACTAGTAGCTGTGCGCTTTGTCTTTTACTAATAATAATAATATTACGCAGTTTTCAAGGTATGCTTACACTACTGGAATAATACAACAAAACCAAATAACTAAATATTCTTCACTTTAACAACCGTACATGACAATCAGTGAAATTTCTTCGTGTAAGAAATTACTAATTGGTATAAATGTTGTTTTTTTTGCCGGAATAATCGAATCGGCGCGGTTTGCAGGTGATGGCATGGAGGGTAATTCGCAACATGAAATTCCGCTGCTGGTGACTTTTCCAGTTAAGAAATATCAGGCTCATGGTTTAGCTAGCCTGTGTGCAGCCTGAATATACACCTGTAATTCAGTCTGTGAAAACTCGCACGATAGCTTGTCGACCCCCCGCTGAGCTACTCCGATCTGAGTAGTAGATTTTGAGTGGTTTAATACTCATATGATTCATAATTGTTTATTTGATTGGATTATTTAATCTCACAAGAATTCCTAGAGAACCAATTGTACCTGGAATAAGTCAAGGGTTGTGATTTGAACAATCAAAATCTACTACTCAGATCTGAGTAGCTCAGCGGGGGGGTCGACAAGCTATCGTGCGAGTTTTCACAGACTGTATTACAGGTATATAGGCTAGGTTTAGCGTGCTCCATCCAGTTATGGATGCACGAGGGAAATTGTGAAAGAGCATGAAAAACATAAAATTAATGAGTCGGTATTTTGATAATATATAGGCCATAAAAAATACATTTAAAACTCAGTTTTGTTTTGAATTTTTCCGCAGCGCATTTTCGGCGTGCTCCGTCGAGTTATGGAGCACACATGTCAGGCAATGAGAAACGTTGTTATATATATCAAACCCTTGTTATAATAAATAATAATCCTCTGTACCACTCTATGGCACATGCAGTACTAACTTAATTCTCGAAATTTTTATTGAGACATGCTATTTAAAGTTTTATGAGTTGTGTAGAAATTTCAAGCATATAAAAGTGATAAGATATTTTATAAGTATAGTTATAAGAAACAAACTAGTGCCTAGAATAGAATAGAATGGAATGGAATGGAATGGAATGGAATGGAATGGAATGGAATAGAATGGCATAGAATGGCTTGGTCGGAATGGAATGGAATAGAATAGAATGGAATAGAATAGAATAAAACTTTATTTCACGAGGGGAAAGACGTATTAACCATAAAGGTTATCTAACATACGGCCCTCAACATACTACAATATTTACAAATACAACAGAAATAACTAATACACTATATATACAGTGGGACTAATAATGTGAAGTAAACTAAGAAAAAGCATCAGAACTAGATGCAGGTGACATATGGCGAGCTGTTTACAATTAGTGTCTAAGGCATTAAAAAGAATCGAGGCGCTATAGAGAAATGTACATTTACCAAAATCAGTGACGCGGGTAAGGCGGCTTGATATCGTAAGCGCAGGCTCTAGTAGAGAGTGTTGTCGAGTGGCTGATAGGAACTTGAACCTAAGTTTAAAGGAAGGTGGAGCATTAGGGTTTATTAGTATATTAAATAGCAGAAGAAGTTTCCTTAACTTAATTAGATCGAAAACTGGAATCCATTTTAGCTTGGAGAAAATAAGAACAGAAGGAGTAGAATAGTTATCAGCTAAGATGATGCGTGCTGCACGCTTTATGAAGGCGAAGAATTCGGAGTAAGAGCGTTTTGGAACAATTGCCCCAGATAACAGAGCAATAAATTATATTGGCATGAATACAGGAGTTATAAAAACGGAGAGCACAGTCTTGAGTTAAGAAATTAAGGCTTAATCCTACGCAGTAATGCTAGCCTACTATTGAGAGTCGAGCATAATTTATCGATGCATGTGATTGGTGCAAGTTAAGTGGCTGTTCACGCCAAGTATTATAGCGCGCGGGACTTGCTCAATTTCTTTGCTGTTTAATGTGACCGAGAGAGATTGATCAGAAATGAATCTTAACTTTTGGGAAGAATGGATGAATCTAATCTCCTATAGCAGATTAGTACAATTAATCTCCTAGCAAATTAGTACAAGCTGAAACTCAATCTTGAACCATGCTGAAATACTGAATTACCTGCTCCTGACGTATACTATACCCGCGCTGATTAGACTATCTCTAATTAATGGACCCTGCCAAACTCAGCAGTAAGTCTATGGTTTTACTCCGCACGAAAATGAGGTGGGAAATTTGGAGGTACGACAAGAGCATTGCAGGGAAAGTTGGGGTATCGTGCTCTGATGCAAGCAGCTCTAAGGTGGAAGTGTACGTTCTGTGGTTCGCTTGATAGCTGTTATAACGAAAAATGTTGCTTACATGTAAAAACATCAAATTTAGTGATTCCCCATTTTCTGATTCCCCGTTTTCCGATTCCCCATTTTCCGATTCCCCATTCTCCGATTCCCCATTCTCCGATTCCCCGTTTTCCGATTCCCCGTTTTCCGATTCCCCGTTTTCCGATTCCCCGTTTTCCGATTCCCCGTTTTCCGATTCCCCGTTCCCCCTTTTAAAGATAGCCTCTTCACTGAAGCCTCGAACAGTTGATGAGTTTTGAGATTGAATTTTTGAGCCAGCATATTGTGAAAGGATTTCTGTTCTCAGTGTACTGTTTTCAATGTACAGTTCTCAGTGTACAGATACTCTCTTTGGCCTCTTCATACCGGTATATCACGGAAATGATTTTAAATTTCTTCCTACCATTGTTTGGAATAGCTAGTTCCTTTTCAACCACTACGTCATCTTCATCAATCTGCTTTAAGCTGTAAACATCAAACCCAACACAGAATTTTCTCACAGACAAACTGAGGTTCTTTTGGTTCACTGGTTTGTCTATTGCCCACTCTGTGGACTTTGACAAAATGCCACGTCGTTTGTTGTTATTGTTAATAGATGCCTTGGGAACAAAAGAAAACAATGATTTGATTATGCGAATGCATTGTACACAAGTTAACCTAAATAACGTATTAGGACATGCCTTCCCATTGGTGTATAGTTACGTTTCAGTAGCCAAACTATAAAATAATTTGCTTATAATCTTAACTATTCCTATTCAATACTTGATACATTTGTAAGACAATGCAGCATTAATGAATTTCCACGTTTGTAATAATAATCTTGACATAGTTATACATTGCAAGGTTTTGAACGTAACTCTCAAAGTTACTGTCCATTCTCCGACTCGAGTCATTTGGTACTTGTTTTGTCTCCAATTGTTGGGAAATCGGAGAACACAGTAAAACATTCCCTTGACTAAATTTGCGGATCGCCTTATCGGGTTGTAATTCCATGACACGCAGTCACGAACACGGGGACCGTATACTGTGTCTTAGACTTAGTTAATGACGGGGTTTTATTAAGAACGAAGCAACATTGTGATAATGTTGTTTGATGCGGTAATACGGTGGCTTAGACTTAGTTAATGACGGGTAACCCCTAACCCATACATTTGGTGATTGCGTGTCATGGAATTAAAACCCAAATTGGTTTCAAACGTCGATATACTGCACGAAAAAATGGATTTACTCAAATTTACAATATGCGCAAATATGGAGCAAATTTATTGAAATATTATATTTACTATAGGAGTAAACATGGTAAATGCCGCATTTACTCACTTTTGAGCAAATATGAAGCAAATGCGGCATTTTCCATGTTTACTCCTATAGTAAATGTAACATTTGAACAAATTTGCTCCATATTTGCGCAGTTGTAAATGTGAGTAAATCCATTTTTTCATGCAGTACCGCACTGCCTGAGTGGAACGCTGGCTTTTTCGCGCAATTCGTAAGCAAGTTCGCCAATGGCCTTCGATAATCTTTAATGTATGGTAGCGTTCATCGGTTTTGGCTTTTGCGACGAGCGAGACAGAGATTACTGTCATTAGATTGCGATATTGCGTGATGTTGCTTCTCATTAATCCCAATTTATCTAGTTAATATAAATTGGCGCTATTTGTCTAGGTTTGCAATCACGTACGTTTTCTTCCCGTCCCACCGTTCGGTATCTCGACATAAATAATATTTACTGTAATCGTGTCAATATAAGGTGAATCGTTCGACTCGCTTTCTAGACATGAACGGCAGCGAAATGGGATACTCAAGTTGCGTCGAATTCATAATAAACCACACGACCAAGTAAATTATTAAACACCTGGTATAAACGTTTCAGGACATTAGCTAAATATACTAAAATATTAAAATATTATTCACACAAAATGCGAGAGATTATTGCCGATATACGTAGTATTTTTCCATATTCGTACTTGCATACCGCAAATTACTTCCATTCGTCACGCTATATCCATCCGTTCGTCACGCTCAGCATGACGTGGTTTCTCGACCAATCAGCGCGTGACGGCGGCGTTACTCTTAATACCGATGATGAGTTGGTATATCGTTTTGACGATCGTTTCTCTATTCACCAATATCTTGCTAACACAAATGCTGACAATTGATAGACTAAACATCAGCGTCTAAACTTGGCGTTACTCTTAATACCGCGCGATAATGAATTGGTATCGTTTGACGTTGTTTCTATCTTCACCAATATACTACTTAACTTGTGATAGCAAGATCAACAGGTATATACCTGTTGATCTTGCCATTACAAATATTGCCGAAAATTAGGCTAAGACAGGATGTTATAAGTTAATTTAGATCAAAGAACATCGTTGTCTGTTGAAAATCTAATAGAACTCTGTGGCTTCTTTTTCCTGAGTCAAATAGCTTCCAAGGCAGCTTTGGCGGCGAGCCTGCAGAGAAATTAACTATCCCCTCTTCGTCGATCAATCCCTTCACAATCCCTATATTTCCCTGCAATCCTAACCACAGCCTTGGAAGCTTTTCGCACAGCCTTGGAAGCTACTTGACTCGGAAAAAAGAAGCCACAGAGTTGCCTGCGGAGGAGGAGATAGAACTCCTGACTTTTTGTCTAAACACAACTGGTTTTGTGTATGACGTCGACACTTTAATATCAACAGGTTTTTGGCACATCCATGGGATGAGCATTAAAAGGGCATTAAAAGGGCGCCAGTGAAGCCTTTGTTTCCGAAATGATACGCCGATATTGATGTCATGTCCGCGGTATCCAAAAATTATTTTGAACCACTTGAATTCAATAGATCGAGCCTTCAATTCGATTCACAGAAGAACACGAAAAGAAGCTTATTCTATACAAGCTTATTTCCAACTTGTTAATATAGATAACGTCATCAACGGTTCTATGAGGGTATAAATATGGATCCTATATCTTACAACGATCACTCCGAATGAAGACAATAGATAGGAGTGTCGGAAACATTGAGTCATGTACAGTAACTTTTAAAGTGACGTTCAAAACCTTTTTAAGCCAGAGTTGCGCCAAACCACTATTTCTGATTTATCACCTGATTAATAATCTGATCTTCAGGAGTAATCCGCAAAGGGCAAGAAAAAAATCCGGTTGAAAATTGGTCAAATAGAGATATCTGTCGTGTTACCAAAAATAGTATTCTATGATCAGCAGTTGCTATCAAATAGCAATAATAATACTGTTGGACTTATACATGGATTAAAATATACAAATCCATATAAACTTGCGAGAATATATAAAGATAAGAATGACATACTATATATCTGAAAATAATACGATACCCAGCCAGAACATATCGATGACCCTGCTAGAAAAAAAAAACACAGTGACTTACATGTTCCATGTCATCGTTCATCTTCTTTGGCAATGGTTCGTACTGTCGATCTAAAGGTTTAATGTGGCAAATCCCCAGATCAGGAAGACGAGTAATAGTTAAATTATGTTGAAGAAAAAGGAAAGTTTGGTTAGTTGCAGTTTTAATTTCATTGTTTTGTTTAAATCGGCGATGAGGTTAAATATAGACTTACCAAGTTGTAGTCCATGAGAACATCGGATCTAGCAACATCGTTGTGCGCCGGTACGCTGAAATACACTGTGTTCTCGTCGGTGTTGATTTTCATTGTCTCGTTAAAGTGAACACCTTTTTCTCTTATCTGAACGTGATACTCGACCTCTTCATTTTGCTGGCAAGATATTAAGAATATTCAATGAAGTTAGATATCAGTTATTATTCTTCGAAAATATATACCATTGCCACTAATCACATTTTCACGACCTTATTTTTCTAAACATATACATTCAATGATTATTACCTTTCTTGTCTGGGTACTGCGAAGTATCCGAGCTTTCGGTATTTCACTACCAAAGACCAACACGGCTGCAGTCGATAACAAAATGACAAGGAAATTTGGAAATGAAATCATCTTAATTCCTCGGCTTAAACCACCTTTGTTCTTTCAACTTTAAAACTTCTTGACCCGTTGCCTTCACTGATTTTGACTAGAGAACTAAAGTCAGCCAGGCCATTATATACAGTATATACACATAGCTGCACAGCAGGGGTTGAGTCAGAAATATCTCAACAAAACTGCAGGGATGAAGAGCCGCCGGGTGTGGCACAAAACAGGAAGGTCAAGATAATTCGGAATGTCCAAAAACATCTCCTAATTCCTTTTCAGGTGGAAATGATAGCAACAAATTAATGAAAACCAGGCGCGGATTTAGAAGTTAGTCGCATAAATTAGACACTTCATGAACAACCCTATTGGTTATGCTTTTCTTAAGAATAATTCAGAACAAAAACCTATCCAATAGGATTGTTATTCACAGGTATTTTGAATTGCAAATTCTAAATCTAATTTATGCGACTAACTTCTAAATCCGCGCCTGAAAACCCACAATATGTAATTTAATGTGTATGTAGAGAAAAATATGCATGTTATATTTCTTGCTGTCACTTTGCCAGCAGTATATCTCCACTCTGGGAATATTTCTATTTTAAGTTTCGGGTTCCTCACAATTTGACGTCCGTCTCAGCGAACGTTTACTAATAACAAAACCCTTCTCCTAATGTAATAATTACTTTCGCATTTGATCCGATTGTAAAACAAAATTCAAATCCTTCTAAGATATTATTTAAAAAAATAATTAATGAAGATAAATCATAAATTCCGTCGGGTATAATAAATTTATCCGATGTAAAAACGAACTCACAGTTTGCGTATACCGTATTATTAAATTCTTCAGTGTGTATTACTTTATGTGGGGAAAGATTATTTATAGCTTTTATTCCCATTGCTAATTGGAATGGTTCATATGACACTAATATTTTTAACTTAGTATGGCCACAGAATAAGAAATGAACAGAAGGGCCACTCGCGTCGGAACCTTTGATGTTTTTGTCCTTGCACATGTCGTCTCGCGCATCTCGCGCATTGGGGGGCATGCAGACAGACCTTCTCGTGGTGCTCCCTGTCGGGTTTGGGAAACTTTTCTCAAACTCGCGAACATGTCTGCTAGCTAAAGGAGGGCTCGGTATACCTATTTAGCGAAATTTTTTACCGAAATTTGAAACAAAACTATCCAAGACTCAACATCTTATACAAAATACAGTGAAGACTGAAATGCTTTATACAGTTCCAAAGAAGAGGATTCGTGAAATCACGATCGCGACGATCAACATCCGCACTCTGTCTGATGACATTAAGCTTGGGCAAACGTTTGACGTTTTCCGAGCATTACGACACGATGTCTGTATGATGCAAGAGACCCGAAGAATAGCTCAAGGATGTATCGAGCAAGATGACGGTGTAAAGTTTATATGGTCGGGTATGTCCCGAAAGAAAGCAGCTGGTGTTGGAATCATGCTGGCCCCTAGAATAAAATTGGTAGACACCAAGTACGTTAGCCCTAGAATACTCCAAACCCTTGTCAAAATCAATGGATTACGCCTTGCCGTGACCTGCTGTTACGCGCCTACAAACTGCGCGAAAGACAGCCAAAAAGACTCTTTTTATCGTGACTTATGCAAAACCTTGATGAATACATCGAAATCTTATAAACATCTTGTAGGAGGAGATCTGAATGCAACCATAGGTAAAGACAACATCGGTCTATGGTCTTGCTTAGGACCAACACACAAAGAACAAGATACCAACAACAACGGCACCCGTCTCCTAGAGTTTGCAGAGGAATTCGACCTCAGGCTCGAAAATACTATTCGACCTTCAAAACCGAGATTGATTTCAACATGGCACTCTGCAACTGGGTTCGAAAAAAGATTAGACTACATCCTCACAAGTAAATTGGTCCATCGATATGTCCGAAAATGTCGAGTCCGTAGAGGTTCATCAGAACTCTTCGACTCAGACCATTTCCTGTTGGAAATGGGTCTGTACGTACCTGGAAAGAAGGAAATATCTCGCCAACACACCAAAAAGCCCAGAAAACCAAAAGCAGACGTTCAGTTCTTGAAAGAAGAAAACATCCAGAAAGCCTATGTTGAAAAACTTAACGAACTATTCGCAAACGAGCCAGATACAGAGGATATCGATCAGTTGAACATCGACATCTGTGAAGGTCTCGGGGAAGCTACAAAAAGTGTGTGTCCAGAGCTTGTTCAGGCGAGCATAACAAAACCATGGGAAGATGACCAACTGAAAGCTCTCATGAAGAAGCAGTGGAAAACCAGAGACAAAACAGAGTTGAAAAATTTACGAAAAGAAATTAAAGACCGACGGAATATTCTGTTAAATCTATTTTACGGAAAGAAGGCATCTTCCATCAATGATGCTGTTGAACAACACGATGTGGCCCGCGAATTCCGAGAAGCAAAAAAATTCGCAATGCACCAAAAAACTTCACGAAACTTGATTTCGAACAAAAAACTACATAACCATTTCGAAAGTCATTTGGGCAACGATGATACGCTTCCAATGCCACCGGAATTGGAGAAACCAGAAGAGACATGTTTGAAAGACCATCTAAACGCTGCAGCCGAGGTTGATCAAGGTCCGCCCAGCATGGACGAACTCCAGTCGCACATGAAAAAACTAAAGAACCAAAAGTGTACTGGTGTTGACCAGGTACAGATGGAATCCATCAAATATGCAACGGAATCGTTAGGTTTGTGTAAGCATCTTCTACTCTTGATTTGTCTGGTTTGGTCGACCCTTACCGTCCCTGCAATATGGCTGAAAAGCACGATCACATGTCTTTTTAAGAAGGGTTCGCAAACAGAGGCAACGAACTACAGTGGTATCAGTATAACTGCCACACTAGCGAGATTGATACCGATGATTATTTTGGAGCGCCTTCGGAAACCGTATGATGAATGTATAGATCATGCTCAGTGCGGATTTCGACCGAATAAAGGATGTGACGATGCAATTTTCATACTTCGTAACATTGTGGAAGGCACAGGTACAACGATGTACTTATGTTTTATCGACCTAACAGCCGCGTATGATAAAATTCCCCGACGATTATTATTTCGTGCTCTAAACATCAGGCTGGGGGCAAAACACCTAGTGGCTTTGATCCAGGCAATATACACTCAAACGACGGCCAAAATCCGAGGAAGCAAACTGTTCTTCCCTGTGAAAACAGGTTGCCGCCAAGGCGGGATCGAATCGCCAATGATATTTAATATTTATTTTGACACGGTGTGCAGAGTGTTAATATATGAACTAAAGGAAGAGCTTGGTGATGATGTCAGAATCGAATTTCGATATCGGATACCTATAGAAGCGACAAATCGTGAACAACGACTGAAATGCCCAGCCGCCGGTATTGGATATGTTACGAACATACTGTATGCAGACGATAAGATCATTTTTTTCAAAAATTTGAAAGCACTACAAAGAGGTTTGGAAATTGTTGAAGAAGTTTTTACAAGATACGGTCTCACATTGTCGAGAAAAAAACCGGAAACGATGGTATTTAACGGTAGCGATGATGTGACCACCCAACAGTACCTTATAAAATTAGGTGATACCGTGATTAAGAATTCCACGGAATTCAAGTACCTTGGTGTAATGGTTTCCTCAATTAATCCAAAAAGAATGATAGAACATCGATTGTCGTCCGCACTTGCAAAATTTCATGAAATGAAGAAAGTTTTACAAGATCATAGAATAAAATGCAGGACGAGAGGAAAATTCATGACATCATTTGTAATATCCAGACTTATGTACAATGCGGCTACCTGGGACCCACATGACATAAACATTAAAAACTTAACGTTGAATGGGTACGACTTTTACGTCGGATTGTGAAAGGTGGTTTTAAAAGGCGAGATGCTCCACCGAAAGATATAAGTGAAGAAGATAAGAAAAATGGGACATGGGATTACGCATATATTTACAGCAATGAAAACATCTACCGCATCACTGGATGCGGTCCTTGACACTTTTCCAAGAGAAACAACATCTGAAATGGCTAGCACACTGTGTTCGTATGGACAATAGTTGCTTACAAAAACAAACGCTTTTTATGGAAACAACAAGTAGACAAAGTGGTAAACGGAAATTGGACAGATGGAAAAAATTGGAGAACTTGATAGATGTAGATAAAACTCAACTTAGAAGGATTATGATGGATAAATCTAGTTTCAATAGATGGATCAGTGAACGCTATCCATCGAACTCTCGTAGTTAACTGCGCATGGAGTAATAATATAATAATAAAAATCTCGGCCGCCATCTTCCCAACCAGTAAAACTCCAGCCAGTTCAACAGTAAACAATAGAGCGAAAACCGAGGTTGGATGATTGCAACGGCTATATCTCCAAATTTTGGTCGATGTTTTTCAAACCACGGCTTTAATATCCAAAAGAGAGGCAAGTTTTTCTATTTTATTTCGTTAGAAAGTAAATTAACACATTTTAAACGCGTAATTTTATGATTTTATGTGGTACAATTTTTGTCGCTTTTCTCAATTTCTCGCACGCTCAGGGCAAGTTTTTTTGTTTGATAAAATATATTCAAGGTCCAGCAATCATAATTTTTCTTTCCTAAGTAAGCTAGGCTAAGGTAATAAGTGATATAAATGTTATGTAAACCACGGCTTTTACGTTGTTCTTTACTTACAAATATTCAATACATTTACTGTCTTTTTTTTGCATATGAAAAGTTGCGATGCGCAAACTTCAAACTGTATAAATGAATGCTCAATCGTAAAAATAACTTTTGCAGGAAAACAAGAGGGAATTCAGGACAACTTTGGAACGTAACAGGAATACTCTGCAATTTCCTCAGGATATTTTTACAGGCACTCTTGGTATATATGGAGAAGTTTGCTATGAAGGCATCCGCAAGTTGTTAATGTACTCCAAGTAAAGTGTTGCTGAAGCATGGAGCCATCCAAAACTTTTGAAGTAGCACAGTAACTTTCTGTAATCATCCATGGTTGTCTGACACCAGAGGCAGAGTTGTTGTGCAAGTTGAACACTTGTGCTTTTAAAGTATTGTACATGTCATGTATTTTATTGTCACCTTCTGGATAAGTTTTTGTTTCTGACCAACTTGGGCTGCTGGATTAGGATTATTAATGTAAATTTTGTCTTGGAATTTGAACAATTAGATTGTTGGAAAACATACAGTCTTCCAAATGCTTGGTATATAATTTGTAATTTTTGTACAAATATTCAGGAGTTTTGTTCAGTTTTGTTCAGTATTGCCTCAAACTGACAATAGTGTGTTGCTTTGACTGGATTACAATACAATGAGATAACATTGGGAAAATTAAGTCCTGGATGAGATTCATGAGAATGTTTCCTGTTTGAGTAGTTAACAGCTGAACAAAATATCCAACATCCACCTTGCCCTTTTATTTTATTTTCAGGATCAAGGATATTTTTAAAAGCAACAAAAACACACACCATCTTGGAAACAAGCTTTTCTATACAAATTTCTATATTCACACATTGTTGTTGGCATAATAAGTTTGGGATTGGCTGGGGTATTTTATTATCCCTTTAGAACAGCTTCAGCTATGAAATTTATTATTTTTGAGCTTTTCAAGAAAAAAGTTAGATAAAGCCAAATTCCCAGCATATCGTCGATACAAGTTTTAATACTGTAACTTTCGGATTATTATCTCCATATACAGAGCAGGAATCCAATAACAAAAGCTAATGTGCAATGATGACTAAGGAGAACTGGAGAACTGAACTTTAAATGATTAACTCTTAATTTTTTTATGTAAATAGTCATGAACATTTTGCTACCCAACCCTTCAGAGAAGTCATTATTTTTTACCCAACCATTTAGGTCTTAGAATTTTCAGTTATCCAACCATTTTCTCGTTGGCTGGGGGCCATAAATAATGACCGGTCCCTTATTATCACAAAATATATGCTATTGCTTTTGGTACAAATAATATACAAATGATATAAATATTATATAGTACAAAATAATGATATACAACAACAATTCAAAAACACTCAATGTCTTCCAGTTTTATAAACATCCAGAATTAATGTAAACTGAAGCTCGAACTGAAGGATCAGAAACATTTGGATCTACACAAACAAAGTGGTCCTAATCTTGCTTGCCATTTCTGTAACTAGACTGAATAGGCATAAAAACAGCTTTGGAATCAACAGTCAATGATATTATCAACAGTGTAGCTTTTCAGGTTAACAAGTTAAAAGGTGCTACTGATGCCTAATAACGACCAGTTCTAACACAGCCAGATAATTTCTAAAGTAACAACAAAAAATAAAATGATACAAAGCCAATATATACTCAACAGTAAAGATTGAATATTTAATATTTGCACGCAACATGCCGCCGACAAGGTTAATGTTTTATTTCCAAGAGTGACTTGAGCCAGAAGTCTGATACAGAGATAGAAAACTCTGTATGAATAATAAAATCAACACACAGAACCATGAAGTTTTTAAACAAAAATATTATCTCAAAAATAACAAATTAAATGTGCTCCCGTCGGCAAGCTAGCGCATAGATGGCTGCAATGTATTAGCTAAATGCCTCGATAATTGTTTTCTTTTAGATATTCTAACCAAAAGTAATATTAGTGCTTACCATTACTTTATAGTCAGTGGTCGTGGAATGAAAATCGGACAGGTCTTTCTCGAGTTATAGCCATTTTATTGTCTCAACTCCGTATTTCTCCATGTTGTTTACTGTTGAACTGGCTGCAGTTTACTGGCTGGAAGATGGCGGACCCAACGCATGCGCACTAAAAAAAACGAGGACACGTCGTACCTCCGAGTGGCCCTTCTGTTCATTTCTTATTCTGTGGTATGGCCAACCTACTCTGATGTTTGTGTTTCGGTAAATAATAACACTGTTATGAAAATTTCAACTGCTGAAGAAGCTCATTCCAATCTACGTAATGTTTTAAATCGAAAATATAAACATATGCCCTTTACATTTAATGATTTTAAAAATGGATATGCATTGCTTGGATTTGATTTAACAAGCAATAAAGATTATCATCTTACTGTATTACCTTCACGACCCTCGGGAAATGTAAACATTGATTTTAATTTTCCACAAAATACTGTTGCTGGAGTATTACTTTATATCGCAGAGTTTCGAAATGAAATAAAAATAGGGTTAAAAATTAACACCTGCAAGATTATTACACGACATTTATTAAAAAAGTAGAGAAGAAGAAGAAGAAGAAGATGAAGAAGAAGAAGAAGAAGAAGAAGAAGAGGAAGAAGAAGCATACAAATTGATTATACACGAAACAAAGAAAAAATTAGTGGAATTAATAAAGTACAATTAGTTGATCTAAATAAATTAAATTAAATCTTAGAATTAATAAAAAAAGATAATGATAATAAAAATGTATTACAAGGAATAAAAAACAAAGAGGAATATGCTTTATTGGAAAGTAAAGATAAAATGGAACAAGAATTAAAAACAAAGAATAATAATCAAACTGAAGAAAATATAGTGATTTTTTTAAAAAAGAAAGAAAAACTAAAGAGAAAAGCTGAAGCAACTACTACCAATGACCAAGAAGAAGAATCACAAGAAGCGGGAGCAGGGAAATCTACATATACTAATTTAAGTGAAGCACGTATTAAAGCATTCTTAAAGAAAAAAATATTGACACAAAAGATGACATATTAAGGTTAAATAATTATAATGTTGATTATGGGGATATGTTGTATGATTTAACACACAATGTATCGAAAAATCAAAATTATAATTTAACATCTAAACAACATTCTAAAGTTTTAAAAGAATTAAAAAAAATGAAAATATCTGTACATTATATACGAAATTCAAAGCTTCGACAACAATATAAAGATGGAAGTGATGAGGATGAAGGCGTTCACTCATCTTTAGCTGTTACTCATCAACCACAATCACCTAGTATCGTTTTTAATAGACACTTAAAAGAATACGATGAATACGAGACTTTTCTATCCGATAGAGATAAAAGAAGAAAAAAATTATTCCGAATTTATGTTTTATACATAAATTTTTATATACCGATGACATTAATAAAATAGCAAGCACAAACTCGATTTTAAACAAATATTTTTTGGTGCTTATCCGGCAGATGTATTTCCTGAAAAAATCAAATTTCCTTATCTTGAATTTGGAATACAGATAAGTCAAAAGATAAAGGACAGCATTGGGTAGCTGCTTGGGTTGATAAAAACAAACACATGTATTTTTTGATAGTTTTGCCAAAAACGTTAGTTTTTATAAACGTACGTATTGGATGACTTATGCTGAAACAAATAATTTGACATTTGTTTATGATCAAAAAATTCCCCTTCAATCCCGTGCAATAGTTTTATGTGGAAATTGGAGTCTTTATTATTTACATAATAAATGTAAAAACGAAATACAACAAACACAAAAATATTTATTTAAAAGTAAAAATAAAAATTAATTAATTAATGATATTAAATTAGGTCGTAAAATAGTTATACTAGGAAAGGTAATAGTTAACATTTATAATAAAAAATTTAAAAATAAAATAGAAACACAGAAAGCTAATAATCAAAGTTGTTGTTCTTTTAATAAATCAAAATTTTAATTAAAATATTTACAACACAATTCACAATTGTCTGTTAGAGTTTTTTATTTAAATATTGAAGCTAATAATAAACGTGCTAAAAATCCTCCTTTTTGTTTCCTTTTACGTTTTCCCACCGCACCACCTATATGTCTAACATTTTTCATTTTCTTCTTCTTTTACCGCTTACTATACGTTTTACACCAGTATAAATTTGCTTAGGAATACCAACATAGGTATGTTTAGCATCTCGAGAAAAGTTTTCCAAATTTATTTCTTCCCTTTTAATTGTATTGATTTTTTTTCATCACGATAAAACTTCTAGGATCTTTGTTTGTTTGTTTTTTCCCTTATTATTTTTTACTTATATAGCAAATAAGACAACAACAAATAAAAAAGTCCGATTTCTCCGATCTGTCCGATTTGTCCGATCGTGACGAATCGTGAGATTGGTGAGGTTAACTGAGGCCACACTGCGAAGAGGTACAGCGAAAAATCCGTACAATCGTCCGATTCGTCCGATCGTGACGAATCGTGAGATTGAGGGCACACTCCGAAGAGGTACAGCGAAAAATCCGTCCAATCGTCCGATCGTGACGAATCGTGAGATTGGTGAGGTTAACTGAGGGCACACTGCGAAGAGGTACAGCGAAAAATCCGTCCAATCGTCCCATTCGTCCGATCCTGACGAATCGTGAGATTGGTGAGGTTAACTGAGGGCACACTGCGAAAAGGTACAGAGAAAAATCCGTCCAATCGTCCGATTTGTCCGATCGTGATGGATGGTGAGATTGTGACGTTAACTGAGGGCACACTGCGAAGAGGTACAGCGAAAAATTCGTCCGATTTGTCCGATCGTGACGGATCGTGAGATTGGTGAGGTTAACTGAGGGCACACTGCGAAGAGGTACAGCGAAAAATCCGTCCAATCGTCCGATTTGTCCTATCGTGACGAATCGTGAGATTGGTGACGTTAACCGAGGGCACACTGCGAAGAGGTACAGCAAAAAATCCGTCCAATCGTCCGATTCGTCCGATCGTGACGGATGGTGAGATTGGTGAGGTTAACTGAGGGCACACTGCGAAGAGGTAGAGCGAAAAATCCGTCCAATCGTCCGATTTGTCCGATCTTGACGGATGGTGAGATTGGTGAGGTTAACTGAGGGCACACTGCGAAGAGGTACAGCGAAAAATCCGTCCAATCGTCCGATTCGTCCGATCCTGACGAATCGTGAGATTGGTGAGGTTAACTGAGGGCACACTGCGAAAAGGTACAGAGAAAAATCCGTGCAATCGTCCGATTTGTCCGATCGTGATGGATGGTGAGATTGTGACGTTAACTGAGGGCACACTGCGAAGAGGTACAGCGAAAAATTCGTCCGATTTGTCCTATCGTGACGAATCGTGAGATTGGTGACGTTAACCGAGGGCACACTGCGAAGAGGTACAGCGAAAAATCCGTCCAATCGTCCGATTTGTCCTATCGTGACGAATCGTGAGATTGGTGACGTTAACCGAGGGCACACTGCGAAGAGGTACAGCAAAAAATCCGTCCAATCGTCCGATTCGTCCGATCGTGACGGATGGTGAGATTGGTGAGGTTAACTGAGGGCACACTGCGAAGAGGTAGAGCGAAAAATCCGTCCAATCGTCCGATTCGTCCGATTTGTCCGATCTTGACGGATGGTGAGATTGGTGAGGTTAACAGAGGGCACAATGCAAAGAGGTACAGCGAAAAATCCGTCCAATCGTCCGATTCGTCCGATTTGTTCGATCGTGACGAATCGTGTGATTGGTGACGTTAACTGAGGGCACACTGCGAAGAGGTACATCGAAAAATCCGTCCAATCGTCCGATTTGTCCGATCTTGACGGATGGCGAGATTGGTGAGGTTAACTGAGGGCACACTGCAAAGAGGTACAGCGAAAAATCGTCCGATTCATCCGATTTGTCCGATCGTGACGAATCGTGAGATTTGTGAGGTTAACTGAAGTGACACTGCGAAGAGGTACAGCGAAAAATCCGTCCAATCGTCGGATTCGTCCGATTTGTCCGATCTTGACGGATCGTCAGATTGGTGAGGTTAACTGAGGGCATACTGTGAAGAGGTACAGCGAAAAATCCGTCCAATGGTCCGATCGTGACGAATCGTGAGATTGGTGAGGTTAACTGAGGGCACACTGCGAAGAGGTACAGCGAAAAATCCGTCCAATCGTCCGATCGTGACGAATCGTGAGATTGGTGAGGTTAACTGAGGGCACACTGCGAAAAGGTACAGAGAAAAATCCGTCCAATCGTGCGATTTGTCCGATCGTGACGGATGGTGAGATTGGTGAGGTTAACTGAGGGCACACTGCGAAAAGGTACAGAGAAAAATCCGTCCAATCGTCCGATTCGTCCGATCGTGACGAATCGTGAGATTGGTAAGGTTAACTGAGGGCACACTGCGAAGAGGTACAGCGAAAAATCCTTCCAATCGTCCGATTTGTCCTATCGTGACGAATCGTGAGATTGGTGACGTTAACCGAGGGCAACTGCGAAGAGGTACTGCAAAAAATCCGTCCAATCGTCCGATTCGTCCGATCGTGACGGATGGTGAGATTGGTGAGGTTAACTGAGGGCACACTGCGAAGAGGTACTGCGAAAAATCCGTCCAATCGTCCCATTCGTCCGATCCTGACGAATCGTGAGATTGGTGAGGTTAACTGAGGGCACACTGCGAAAAGGTACAGAGAAAAATCCGTCCAATCGTCCGATTTGTCCGATCGTGATGGATGGTGAGATTGTGACGTTAACTGAGGGCACACTGCGAAGAGGTACAGCGAAAAATTCGTCCGATTTGTCCGATCGTGACGGATCGTGAGATTGGTGAGGTTAACTGAGGGCACACTGCGAAGAGGTACAGCGAAAAATCCGTCCAATCGTCCGATTTGTCCTATCGTGACGAATCGTGAGATTGGTGACGTTAACCGAGGGCACAGTGCGAAGAGGTACAGCGAAAAATCCGTCCAATCGTCCGATTCGTCCGATCCTGACGAATCGTGAGATTGGTGAGGTTAACTGAGGGCACACTGCGAAAAGGTACAGAGAAAAATCCGTGCAATCGTCCGATTTGTCCGATCGTGATGGATGGTGAGATTGTGACGTTAACTGAGGGCACACTGCGAAGAGGTACAGCGAAAAATTCGTCCGATTTGTCCGATCGTGACGGATCGTGAGATTGGTGAGGTTAACTGAGGGCACACTGCGAAGAGGTACAGCGAAAAATCCGTCCAATCGTCCGATTTGTCCTATCGTGACGAATCGTGAGATTGGTGACGTTAACCGAGGGCACACTGCGAACAGGTACAGCAAAAAATCCGTCCAATCGTCCGATTCGTCCGATCGTGACGGATGGTGAGATTGGTGAGGTTAACTGAGGGCACACTGCGAAGAGGTAGAGCGAAAAATCCGTCCAATCGTCCGATTCGTCCGATTTGTCCGATCTTGACGGATGGTGAGATTGGTGAGGTTAACAGAGGGCACAATGCAAAGAGGTACAGCGAAAAATCCGTCCAATCGTCCGATTCGTCCGATTTGTTCGATCGTGACGAATCGTGTGATTGGTGACGTTAACTGAGGGCACACTGCGAAGAGGTACATCGAAAAATCCGTCCAATCGTCCGATTTGTCCGATCTTGACGGATGGCGAGATTGGTGAGGTTAACTGAGGGCACACTGCAAAGAGGTACAGCGAAAAATCGTCCGATTCATCCGATTTGTCCGATCGTGACGAATCGTGAGATTTGTGAGGTTAACTGAAGGCACACTGCGAAGAGGTACAGCGAAAAATCCGTCCAATCGTCGGATTCGTCCGATTTGTCCGATCTTGAAGGATCGTCAGATTGGTGAGGTTAACTGAGGGCATACTGTGAAGAGGTACAGCGAAAAATCCGTCCAATGGTCCGATCGTGACGAATCGTGAGATTGGTGAGGTTAACTGAGGGCACACTGCGAAGAGGTACAGCGAAAAATTCGTCCGATTTGTCCGATCGTGACGGATCGTGAGATTGGTGAGGTTAACTGAGGGCACACTGCGAAGAGGTACAGCGAAAAATCCGTCCAATCGTCCGATTTGTCCTATCGTGACGAATCGTGAGATTGGTGACGTTAACCGAGGGCACACTGCGAAGAGGTACAGCAAAAAATCCGTCCAATCGTCCGATTCGTCCGATCGTGACGGATGGTGAGATTGGTGAGGTTAACTGAGGGCACACTGCGAAGAGGTAGAGCGAAAAATCCGTCCAATCGTCCGATTCGTCCGATTTGTCCGATCTTGACGGATGGTGAGATTGGTGAGGTTAACAGAGGGCACAATGCAAAGAGGTACAGCGAAAAATCGTCCGATTCATCCGATTTGTCCGATCGTGACGAATCGTGAGATTTGTGAGGTTAACTGAAGGCACACTGCGAAGAGGTACAGCGAAAAATCCGTCCAATCGTCGGATTCGTCCGATTTGTCCGATCTTGACGGATCGTCAGATTGGTGAGGTTAACTGAGGGCATACTGTGAAGAGGTACAGCGAAAAATCCGTCCAATGGTCCGATCGTGACGAATCGTGAGATTGGTGAGGTTAACTGAGGGCACACTGCGAAGATGTACAGCGAAAAATCCGTCCAATCGTCCGATTCGTCCGATCGTGACGGATGGTGAGATTGGTGAGGTTAACTGGGGCACACAACAGACCTGGAAAACTGACCTGGAAAACAATTAATGAATTAATGAATAAACCGTCGAATAAGAACAAAATTACAGAAATAAAATGCGAAGATGGTGAAATAATTGATGAAATATTGATCCCTGATGCTTTTAATAAATAATTTGTTGAATTAGGAGAAAAACTTGCGAGCAATATTTCTCGATCGACTACATCACCTGCTAGCTTTCTTAATGATGTAAACTACCCAGTTAATGGACTTCTTTGTTTCCACGAAACTTCTGAAAATGAAGTTTTAAAATTGCTACAAGGGTTGGGCCCCAATAAAGCATCGGAGAATTTGCATTGGAGAATTTGCAGTGGAGAATTTGCATTGATTGATGCAAGACGTGTTTTGTTGAACTCTGACAAATTTTGATAAATTTCATCATGAAAATCCTTGTGAAGACCCAAAATGGTAAGATTACAGCTCTCGAAATCGATCCTAAGGATACAATTATGAATTTAAAGTTCAAAATCCAAGATACGGAAGGATTTCCTCCCGATCAACAGCGACTTACCTTCAATGACAAACAACTTGAAGATGACCATACCCTGGAAATCTACAATATCCAGGAAGAATCTACTCTATGCCTGGATGTTAATTCATGCTACATGGTCATACCTAGTACATCATTTGGGAATGATTTGGTAACCTCAGAGAGGGGAAACTTAAAATGGCTCGGCAATTTCGAAGGTCTTTGTGACCTCGTTGTTGATTTGAAGTTGCCGTGTGCAAAGTGGACATCACCAGGCGGTGGTTCAAAACTTTATGAAAGTGAAGAGTTATCAATTCGTTGGTACTCCACCAAAGGATCGCTGACCCTTAAAGGAGCTAAGGCTGATGAGGTTAAGGCCAAATTATTATCAATCATTCGAAATAGGGAAAAATATGAGCGTGAAAAGAAAGTCAATTCAAATCTCGTGCTTCAAGATCAAGATAATTTACATATTGTGGGTAACAACACCACTCCCCTGGGAAAAGAAACTGCCCAGTGTGACAAATCATCATTGACTGATCTTAAGAGTAAAATTGAACAATTTGCAGAAACTATTAGTGCAAAAGTCGAAGCTCTATCAACCGAAATCAACGATATCAGAAATGAGAATCTCTATCGCTCTGATGACCTTGTTACTGGTCTAAGGGAAGAGATTATAAAGCTAAAGAATGAAAATGACGAGTTACGGGAAAGAAACGACAAAATTAAGCAAAGCTAAAAATAGCAAAGAAAGCTGGCAAGCTATTAATGAATTGTTAAATAAGAAATCCAAGACCACGCAAGTCAAACAATTGAACGCTAATGATCAAATTTTAACTGGAGATAAAGATATTGCTAATGGATTTAATAAATATTTTTCAACAATTGGCTCTTAATTAGCTGATAATATTAAAGACAGTGATATTGATCCATTGAGCTTTGTGACTCCTGTTGAAAACTCGTTCTATTTCAGAAATGTGACCAGTCTGGAATTAATGAACACTTTAAGCCAGTTAAAAACTAAAAAATCATCAGGTATTGATGGTATCAGTATGAAGCTATTAAAAGACGCTGGTGAAACTATTACTGAGTCGCTATTGCGCATTTATAATCTGTCACTTCAGACAGCAAAGTTTCGCCAATCTTCACGGAAGGAGATAAAACTGATTGTGGTAACTATCGACCAATTTCGGTAATCTCTGTTGTCGCTAAACTTTTTGAGAAATTGGTATGCAAACAGCTAAGATTATTTATGACTGAAAATAATATCCTCGTTGAACAGCAGTCTGGTTTCCGGTTACAACATTCTACCGAAACTACGTTGCTTAGTTCTACGAATGAATGGCTATACAACATGGATAAAGGTATGATTAGCGGTGTCCTGTTTTTAGATCTCAAAAAAGCATTCGATACTGTTAATCATGAGATCCTTATCTCAAAACTTGAATTTTATGGTATAAGAGGGAACACTCTCGAATGGTTTAAGTCCTATATCGGGAACAGAAAACAAATTTGTGTAATAAACGGCAGATCATCCGATACAGGAGAAATTGGTTGTGGAGTACCACAAGGATCTAACCTTGGTCCCATCCTTTTTCTCCTGTATATAAATGATTTACCGAATTGTTTGGAAAAAACTGAGGCGACTTTATTCGCTGATGATACGAATCTCACTTGTAAAGGTAATAATTCCTATGAGATACAAAATAAACTTAATAATGATCTCGATAATGTTCACCAGTGGCTTATGGGAAATAAACTCACACTCAATAAAACTAAAACCGAATTTATGATTATTGGCTCCAAATATCATCTGGCCTCAATTAACGAAAGCCCTGAAATAAGCATAGGGGGTGATAAAATCAAACAAGTCCCCCATAAGAAATCACTTGGTGTAACTCTTGATGAACAGCTGAAATGGGGAAACACAATGAAGTACAATGTAAGAAAATTTCGAAAAACATTGCTTTACTTCGAAGGGCAAAATCATTTGTTCCCCAAAAAATTCTAATAAATATGTATAATGCTTTAGTGTTGCCTCACTTCAGATATTGCTCAACTGTCTGGAACGATGGTTGTATTACTCATATTAATAAACTTTCAAAACAACAAAAGAGAGCGGCGCGTGTTATAACTGGTGATACTTACAATGTTCGTTCCACTGAAATTTTAGAAAAACTTGGTTGGATGTCAATTCACGAGATTCTAGGAAATCGTCAAACTTTGATGACATTTAGAGCATTGACATCGAAATTACCAAATTATCTTGTTGACTTATTTAATACTTGTGATAATGAAAATTACAATTTACGAAGTAATGGCACTAAACTTACTTTGGCAAAACCAAATACTAATTACCTTAAAACAAGTTACTCATATAGGGCTGCAATTTCGTGGAACGAACTGTCCAATGAAGTAACTGACAATTATCAAAGTCTATCTATCTCGTCATTCAAACGACGACTTAAGAATCTTTCATAATTGAATAGCTGACGACTTGTAATATAATTGTATATATTGACTTACATTTGTATTTTTATTTTAGTATTGTTTATTGATATATTTATATATAGTTAGGTTTATGCTGTACTTATTTTTAACTATAATAGCACGGCCCTTTGAAAAACAGTTTTACTGAATAGGCTACCGTGTGTAAAGAAATTTAATTAAAGATTAAATATGGTATTTCTACTCGTGTCTTAAAAACTGCGGCACCAATTATTGCGCCATCTCTTACATCAATATTCAACCAGTCCATTTTAACAGGTATATTTCCTCATGATTGGAAAATTGCCAGAATTACCCCAATTTATAAATCAGAAGCTAAAGATGAGATGACAAATTATAGACCCATATCTCTAATATCAGTAGTTGCCAAAATTTTGGAAAAGCTGATCCATAACCTGATCCATATCGTTATGTTAGGAGTCACATTCCAAGAAGATAGCAGATTTACAATTCATGTTTATGAAAAACTAAAAAAGGCTAACAAGTGCCTTTTCATCCTAAGATCATTACGCAAGGAAGGCTGTAATAAGAAAGAGATTGATCATTTATTTATTACCTTAGTACTACCAAATATTACATATGCTCTTCCAGTATATGGTGCTTCTAAATCTGAACTTACAAAAATTGAATGCTTTTTGCGAAGATGTTATAAACGCAAATATATTTTGAGGGAAATTAGTGTGCAGGAACTGCTAGAAAAGCAAGATAGAAAACTTTTTAGCAAGGTCGCGCAAATTGAACAGCACCCGTTAAGGATCTTATTGCCAAAGAAGAAGATTAATAGATATGAACTTAGAAATAAATCTAGTAACTTTCCAAATATTAATACAGATCGTTTCAAAAATTCTTATATTAACCGTCTAATTTTTAAATATAATTTAGCACTGTAGCATGAATGTAGAAATAAGTCTAGTAACTTTCTAAAGATTAATACCAATTGTTTCAAAATTCTTATATTAACTGTCTAATTTTAAATATATTTAGCTTTGTAAATAGGTATAGGTTATATCCTTGTAAGTTAATTAGTTTACTAATATGATGTAACATAAGATATGTATTTTTTATCTTGTGATGAAATAAAGACATTTATTATTATTATTATTATTATAACCAGATCTATGACTATTAAAATAATTCAAATTTACTTACAAATTGCCAACATGGATTTCGACCTTTATACTCAACAGTTACAGCATTATTAGATATTACCAATAAGTGGTATAACAATATTGATATTGGCAAACTAAACGGGATCGTGTTGCTCGACCTTAAAAAGCATTCGATACTGTTGACTACAAAATACTTTTAGATAAAATAGCAATCTGTGGAATAAAGGGAACTGCGCATTGCTGGCTGGAGTCTTATCTATCTAACAGGACCCAGTATTGTTACATAAATTGTCGTCTATCTAACTCATTAACGATGAAGACAGGTATACCCCAAGGTTCCGGTCCATTGTTATTTCTAATTTACATCAGCGAGTTACCAAAATGCTTAAACAATGCAAAATCACACATGTTTGCAGACGACACCCAAATTGCAACAGCAAGTGATGATATAAATGAAATTACTGAAGCTTTAAATGACGATTTAAATAATGTTGCAAATTGGCTTGACTGCTAGCAAATTGACTCTAAACAAAAGTAAAACCGAATACATGCTTATTGGTTCTAAGAAAAGGTTAGTCAATTAACTTTTGACCCAGTCATCAATGTGGGTAATTTAGAAATTAAGAGAGTTAAAACGACAAAATCATTGGGCCTAATGATAGACGAGTCTCTAAGCTGGACTGTGCATGTTGATCATATTTCAAATAAGGTCACTTCGGGTCTCAGTATCCTTCGACAACTCCGAGATACAGTTGGTTTTACCACTTTAATAACTATATATCATTCTATAATTCAGCCATACTTTGATTATTGTGCGCAGGTATGGGCTGCCTTGGAATAACATTATCCAATAAACTCCAAAAATTACAGAATAGAGCGTTTCGCATTATCACACGTGAGGGTTATGCAACACGATCAGTCGACATTTTAAACAAGTTAGGATTTTCGAATCTTGAAAAGAGAAGAGCGCAACATCTTTCTATCTTAATGTACAAGGTAAAAAATAAATTGGTTGCAGAATACTTGTGTGACATGTTTACAAATACTCGCGATGTACATGATCACAACACAAGGCAGTCAAAAGCCAGTTTGATATTACCAAAGCCAAAAACGAACTATATGAATAATTCATTTAGCCACAGAGGTGCGGAAAATTGGAATAATCTTCCTACATCTCTAAAAACATCGGATAATATTTCAAACTTCAAATCAAAAGTGAAACAAATTAACATATGTTAAAACTTCAGTTGGGTTGAGTTCATATAAATGTAATACATTATTTTGTCTTCATTGTTATATAGTTGTTTGTTCCTTTGTAAATATTTTAATTTCTTATTTTTATAATTGTGTGAGCACGGCCGGTTCAGGTGGAAGATCGCCTTTTTATTTTTATCTATATTTATTAGGTGAAATTGTACCGTGTGTAAATATTGTCTATAAATAAAAAATAAAATAAATAAACACTGCGAAGAGGTACAGCGAAAAATCCGTCCAATCGTCCGATTTGTCCGATCGTGACGGATGGTGAGATTGGTGAGGTTAACTGAGGGCACACTGCGAAGAGGTACAGTTAAAAATCCCTCCAATCGTCCGATTCGTCCGATTTGTCCGATCGTGACGAATCGTGAGATTGGTGAGGTTAACTGAGGGCACACTGCGAAGAGGTAGAGCGAAAAATCCGTCCAATCGTCCGATTCGTCCGATCGTGACGAATCGTGAGATTGGTAAGGTTAACTGAGGGCACACTGCGAAGAGGTACAGAGAAAAATCCGTCCAATCGTCCGATTTGTCCGATCGTGACGGATGGTGAGATTGTGACGTTAACTGAGGGCACACTGCGAAGAGGTACAGCGAAAAATCCGTCCAATCGTCCGATCCTGACGAATCGTGAGATTGGTGAGGTTAACTGAGGGCACACTGCGAAAAGGTACAGAGAAAAATCCGTTCAATCGTCCGATTTGCCGATCGTGATGGATGGTGAGATTGTGACGTTAACTGAGGGCACACTGCGAAGAGGTACAGCGAAAAATTCGTCCGATTTGTCCGATCGTGACGGATCGTGAGATTGGTGAGGTTAACTGAGGGCACACTGCGAAGAGGTACAGCGAAAAATCCGTCCAATCGTCCGATTCGTCCAATCGTCCGATCGTGACGAATCGTGAGATTGAGGGCACACTCAGAAGAGATACAGCGAAAAATCCGTCCAATCGTCCGATTCGTCCAATCGTCCGATCGAGACGAATCGTGAGATTGTTGAGGTTAACTGAGGGCACACTGCGAAAACGTACAGAGAAAAATCCGTCCAATCGTCCGATTTGTCCGATCGTGACGGATGGTGAGATTGGTTAGGTTAACTGAGGGCACACTGCGAAGAGATACAGCGAAAAATCCGTCCAATCGTCCGATTCGTCCGATTTGTCGGATCGTGACGAATCGTGAGATTGGTTAGGTTAACTGAGGGCACACTGCGAAGAGGTACAGCGAAAAATCCGTCCAATCGTGACGAATCGTGAGATTGGTGAGGTTAACTGAGGGCACACTGCGAAAAGGTACAGAGAAAAATCCGTCCAATCGTCCGATTTGTCCGATCGTGACGGATGGTGAGATTGGTGAGGTTAACTGAGGGCACACTGCGAAGAGGTACAGCTAAAAATCCGTCAAATGGTCCGATTCGTCCGATTTGTCCGATAGTGACGGATGGTGAGATTGGTGAGGTTAACTGAGGGCACACTGCGAAGAGGTACAGCGAAAAATCCGTCCAATCGTCCGATCGTGACGAATCGTGAGATTGGTGAGGTTAACTGAGGGCACACTGCGAAAAGGTACAGAGAAAAATCCGTCCAATCGTCCGATTTGTCCGATCGTGACGGATGGTGAGATTGGTGAGGTTAACTGAGGGCACACTGCGAAGAGGTACAGCTAAAAATCCGTCAAATGGTCCGATTCGTCCGATTTGTCCGATAGTGACGGATGGTGAGATTGGTGAGGTTAACTGAGGGCACACTGCGAAGAGGTACAGCGAAAAATCCATCCAATCGTCCGATTTGTCCGATCGTGACGGATCGTGAGATTGGTGAGGTTAACTGAGGGCACACTGCGAAGATGTACAGCGAAAAATCCGTCCAATCGTCCGATTCGTCCGATCGTGACGGATGGTGAGATTGGTGAGGTTAACTGGGGACACACAACAGACCTGGAAAACTGACCTGGAAAACAATTAATGAATTAATGAATAAACCGTCGAATAAGAATGTTAATGTTGAGATTGAGTATTGGGTATATGAAACCTCTGGTAAATCAGCTGATGGGAAGCAGTTAAACGAATTTCGATTATCTAACAAGACTACGTTAGAAAAAAAGGTATTGAATATGCTTATTTTAATCGAAAGATTAATATATTATTTTCACAAAAATTAGCTTTTATGCTGGGTTTAAAAATGAAAAAGAACTTGAAATCGTCCCCTCTTGTTTGAAATAAAAAAAGATAATCCTACACCCCATACCCTTTATTCTAAACATTTTGATTACTTACCCGATGTATCCAATGGATTAAATAAAATGTTTATATATTGTGATGAAATAGAACTAGGGTTAGTTTGTGATAGTTGTGCTGAATTGTTAGCAACAGTTCCCATTCAATGGAATCAACAATGTGTTGGGGGGGATGGACAATTAGTTTGTTATAGCCCACCAAAATCATTGAGAAAATTTAAAAAAGAAATTATAAGAGAAATTCATATTAAAGTTAAAGATACTACAGGAAAATTAGTTTCTTTTGATTCAGGAACGCTTAGTATTGATTGTTTAATACATTCAACATAATGCTTTTATTGTTCTTGAAGAACAAAATGGGGAAATGATAATTAAAAAATATAAATTATTTTATCCTTTTTCTCTTTACATTTTAGTAAATAGTGGGAAAAATTTGTTATGGAATTTAAATTCGATTGAATATTAAAATATTATTAATTACGAATTACTTGTGCAAAAAAAATGGATTTCAGTTTCTTCAGTTTCAAATAAATAATGGAGCAATATCAGTTTCTTCATCTACTATTCTTCCTAATTCAACACAACGTTTTTTATATACTATAAAATAATTATTTTATATTAACGAAAAAAATCCTTATTCATCATTAAATGATGAAAAAAATTTCCCTATCTTTTATTTATGAGCGATCAAGAGGCTAAACAATCATTACAGTTCTTTATTAACTATGGGAATAACGTAACGTTAATAGGTGAAGAAATTAAGTTATATATAAATTTATTTGAAGAAAAAAATAATGACTGAATAAAAAAACTATCCGAAGAAGATTATACTGAATTGTTAAATGGTAGAAATCGTGGAAAAAATTATTCATCATATTTTTTTGTGAAAAGAAAAAATAAGAAAATCCAACTAAGAAAGAAATTTTATTAAATGGTGGTGTAGGATTACCCCCAACTTTAAGTTTAGATACTTATTATACAAGTGATAATAAAAAATATTAAAAAATTAGATCCAAATGTAACACGTTTTTTACAAAATAGATAAACTGTAAAAAAAAAGTATAAATAAAAAATGTTATATAAAAAAATCATTCGTCTTTTTTTAATGCTGTGGATATTATTATTTTTATTGTTGTGGATATTGTTTTTTAAAAAAAATAAAATAAATGACGCGTAAAAAATATATAAAAAAGAAAAAACAAAAGAGGAATAAGCAGCGTAGAAAAAAAATACAAAATGGAGGTTTTGGAGGGCGCTGGCACTGGGTATGCTTCTTGTGTTCTATCCTCAAGTGTTGTGAACGGTTTCAAATATTCTTAAAATTAACGTTTAAAAAAAAAAGGTAATAAATTGAATAGAAAAAATGACATATTATTTAGTAAACCTTTACAATTTTTTACTTCATCACCCTATAATGATACGTTTACTAAATGTCGTGAAACTGAAATTATTGCGACTCCTGTCAACAATCAATCGTCAGCATACACGTTTACAAGGCATGCGAATGCCGTTGGATTAATGAAAACAAGTGATGCTAAAATAATGGCTACAGTATCAATTAAAAATGCTGTTGAACTTATAGCACCTACAGACTCAGGGTTTACGATGATTATATTACCCCTTTACAATGTGGAAAACAAAATAATTAAAAATAAATGAAAATTTAATTACACCATCAGATAATTTTGCATATTTAGCATCATGGATACAATTTATAATGCATGAAATACCGTCGGGATATAAAGATTCTAGAGAGCTTAATTTAGCATATTTAGATACATCCTAACATATGAGCAGTATCGTTGGTTTCACTGATGATGCTAATGTCGTAAAGCAGGAGGGAGACAAAAAGTAATTGCATTTCAAAATCAATCACAGCATTTGATAGATGATATTGATTGTTCATTATTTAGTGAAGGTGGTGCTGAAGTATATATTCCCACAGCGTATAAAGTTGAATTACCTTTAACGCGTACATTACATGCAATTGTAACGATGGGTGCTAATCATGCTAATATGCCTGTTGCTGATACTATAATTACCCTAGATGATTTTAAAATAAAAATTCCTGTATTAAAACCAAAACAACAATTATCAGCTGCAATTAATACAGAAATGATAACACATAATTAAGAAACATTATATTATACAACCAATTATCGTTGTATTACTGAATCATTAGCTGCAGGACGAAATTCACATCAAGTGATCGACGTGTTTAACGGTAACATTCCTACACGTTTATATATTGTATTTTCCCCATTAGCAAATTGGAATGGGCATATACTCATAATATTGTTGATTTTACCTGGCCTAATTATGATAATGTTGAAGTTTCTGTAAATAACGCTATTGCTGGGAGAATAGAAAATCATGCTGGAGCTTATTCAAAATTACGAGCAGTATTAAATCGTGACTATTCAGAAATGCCCATGTCCTATAATGACTTTATAAACGGATATAGTGTATTAGCATTTGATTTAACATATAATAGAGACTCTCATCTTTCAGTATAACCCATAAAACCGTCAGGAAATGTTAATGTTGATTTTCATTGTTCTCAAAATACAATTGCAGGTGCGTTAATTTTTATTGGTGAATTTCGAAATGAAGTTAAAATAGGATTAAATACCCCTGCAAGATTATTACACAGCATTTAATTGTCAACATTTGTAACAAAGGGATGTACAAAAAATTATGAAGAAAACAAAACCCATTACAACAAAGAATAGAATAAAAAAAACAAAAAAAAAAGAAAAGTTGTTAACAAAATACCCCTAAATCGTGAACATATTCTTATATTTCCACCATTTTCAGTTTACGTATAAAAAAAATGAATGAAGAGACAAATGATGAATTAAAAAAAGAAGAGGAAAAAAAGACGATGAAAAAATGATAATTCAAGAGATGATGATGATGAAGATGATAGTGAAAATAATGGTGATGTTGTTAGCGATGGTGTTAGTGATGAAATGGATAGTGAAAGTTCAATAACTACTTCATCAAGTTGCGAAGATGATTAAAAATTTTTAGAAACATTAGTTAAATTAAATAAAATAAAGAAAAAAAAACTTTGAAAAAAAAAAAGGAAATTTTACCATCGTTAAAAAAATATCTTAAAGCAGATATTGATAAAAAAAATACTTTGTTAGATTCTCAATTAATTAATAAATTACAATACATTGCTAAAAATATTTTAAATAAAAAAATTTCTATCCAACTTTCTAGTGATAATAAATATATTTTGAATAAGTTTTCTAAGAACAAAATAAAAGAAAAAGACTTAAAAATATTATTATCTGAGGATTTTTGTATAATCAACATATATCAAAAAGCATACAAATTACTTAACCAACAAATAAAAAAAAATGACTGCAGTAAATAAAATGCAATTAATTAATCCGAGTAAATTAAATTAAATTTTAGATTTAATCAAAAATGATCACGAAAAGGAAAAATTATTACAGGGAATTAACAACAAAAATAATTTCGAACGTATTGAAAGTAAAAATAAAATGAAAGAAGAAATGCAAAAAGTTAATAATGATCAACGTGTCGCAGAGAATATGGTTTGTTTTTTAAAAAGACAACAAAAGATGAAAAAAAATGTACTAGAAAATGAGGTTAACAATGATGAATCACTCGAGATAAGGAAAACACCGACTATAACAAGTGGTCAACAAATAAAATAATTTCTTGAAAAGAAAAAAATTAAAAATACATATATAATAAAATTAAACGGTGTTGGAATAAACCATCATGATTTATTATACGATTTAACGCATTATGTCAGCAAACAAAACATGTTCAATCTTACACAACATAAGCAGACGGTTGCTTTAAAAGAATTGAAAAAATTACATATGCCCGTATATTATATACGTAATATAAAATTACGACGTTATATAAATTTGGGAAAAACAACTTCTGGTCTTTCTGCTGCAAGCAACGAAGAACTATCTACATCCCTCAGCACCCACATTTCTACCCCTTTTTCAACAACTTATTCAACACAAAGAAAATGGCGACGAAAAAAATCAATGAATTTGCATTGTTTTTTAAACAAATTTTTATTTACGAACGAGATTAATAAAATTGCAAAAATAAATAAGTTTTTAAATAAATATTATTTGGGTACATTTCCTGCAAATATTTTTCCTAAAAAATTTTTTTATCCCTCTTGTTGGATTTGGAATACGGATGAAGCAGATCAAATCGGTCAACATTGGGTTGCTATATGGTTGGATAAAGAAAAAAATATGTATTTTTTTGATAGTTTTGCTAAAGATGTATCGTTTTATAAACGTGAATATTGGTATGATTATAGTGTAAAAAAAGGACTAGAATTTCAATATATTCAAAGTAAACAATTACATTCCAAAAATACTACCGTGTGTGGAAATTGGAGTTTATTATATTTATACAATAAATGTCGTAATGAAATCGAAAATAATAATAAACAAAAAATATTTAAAAATGAACGTATTAAAATAAAAAATGATATTAAATTTAAAAAAAAATAGAAACAATTTTAGGTAGTGTACTCGTTGGAATATATAATAAAAAATGTAAAAAAAATTGTAAGAGTAATAATCAGTCATGTTGTAATTTTAATAATGCCAATTTTAATTAAAAAACAAAAAATTAACTTATTTACAGTGTTTTATTTCCCAACCCCTTTTTGGTTTTAAACCCCAAAAAAATAACCTCCTTTTTGTTTTCTTTTTCTTTTTCGAATACCCAATCCCAATTGACTTCCAACCAGTTGTCCCAAAGGTCCTAAAAAATCTAGAACACTACCTCCTTTTTGTTTTATTTTTATTTTTTTTCTAAGGGTAACACTCCTTCTTCCATATCTTTTTCTTGCCATGTTTTTTTAAAAAATATAGTTAAAAATTGAACATATTGGGATACCCCACCTTTTATCTATTGCATGAAGTAGCAAACGTCCAAAGATCCCATCCTTTTTACGTATTTTACCACGTCAATTTTCCAAAGCGGGTTTATCTGAAAAGAAAAAAAACCTTTTTGTTTTCTTTTTCTTTTTCTTTTTCGAATACCCAATCCCAATTGACTTCCAACAATTTGTCCCAAAGGTCCCAAAAAATCTAGAACACTACCCCCTTTTTTTTTTTTTTCTAAGGATAATTCCCCTCCTGCTTCTATCTTCTTCTTGCCATGTTTTTTAAAAAAAATTCATACACAATATACACACCCCATACTATATATACTTTTTAAAAAAACGATTTTCAACAACTCTTTTATTTTTTTTTTTAAAAAACATTTATTTTTCTTTTTATATTTATTTACAAATCATAGATTATCGTTGATTCATGTGGAAATACATTGGTTCTAATTCTACAATTTTCATACCCTTTTCTACAATTATCAAATACCAAATAACCATAGAGTTTATCATTAATTTCACTTAATACTTTATTAAATTTATTTCTATTAATTTTTTTATTATCACATATCGTATACATATTATTATAATCACTTAAATTTTTAAACATAACATAATATTGACTATTGACACGTAAATTCCGCAATTTACCATTACCATATGTTAAATTTTGACATGTAAAAATAACACTAATATTACGATGATGGACATCTTGAGTTGCAATATTATCTATTCTTTCAAGATTTTCTTTTGACGATGTTGCAACTAACATGAGATCATCTAATATTATTAAAGTATTTTCACGGGTATTCGTTTGTATATCGGTAATGCGGGGAATACCCTGTTGACAATCGATAAATTCAACACTAATATCTGTTTTTTTCCGCAACAACTTTTTCCATTTCAGCGTACAGAGGTTGATAAATTGAATATAAATAAACAATTTTAACAATTGTAGGTGTAATCATAGTGTTAATATTTTTCAATAATTGTAATATCCAATATGTTTTCCCACTTTGACTGGGACCACATAACGTTAACATAAAAGGGTGTTGAAATGGTAATGAAACATTGTTCATTTCAGTTATCTAAAAATCCAAACGGAATCGTATTAAAATTATTTTTAACAACACGTTTATTAAATGTAAATGAAAATTTTTTTATTTCATCCTCAATAAAAATATGATTAAGTTTATCTTTACATATTTTATTGTGATATTTAATTTCAATGATTTGATCTTGATTTTTAACACATTGTGTCAAGGATAAAAAATTCAATTTTTTTAAAGTAAAACCTTTGACATGAATACATTCCTGATTTAAATTAGTTATATACGCGTAACATTTTGGACCCGTTGAACAAAAATTTGTTATCCATTCATTTTTATTTAATTCATTCGTTAAATCTCCAAAATAATTTCCCGTTTTAACATCAGTATAATTATTTTCATCAGATATATAAATAACAGAATCTGTATCAAAATATAAAACGCGGTCGTCTAATTTATCGAGTAACTCATATAATTTTAAACGTGGATATGCAGTAACAAAACATGCAATGATTACATTTCCCGTTTTTAGGGGTGTTGTTGCATCATCAATTTTTTCATATGTACAACGTAATAATGTTTCGTTTATAAATTCCATCGATGTTAATTTTTTACTTTTATCATTGGCTATATTTAATAATTCTTCATAATCGTTTAAAAAACACACTTGTGTATTATTTTCGTTTTGGGCAAATTTTCCCCATAACGAATTTAAAAATGTTTTTGCAATAGTTCTTAATCCGGGATTTTTCTCTATTTTTTCTTTATCTAAAAAAACATTTTCATTTTGTAAATAATCATTACAATACTGTTTAATTTTATCAATATTTTTACTTCCATCTGCATTCAAACAATCCGTAGGAATTCCTGAAGATTCTTTTTTGATTTTTAAAAATTGATTTAGGTATTGTGAAAAAAAATTTTCTTTGCTTTCAAAATGATATATTTCGTAAAGAGCTATTATTTTATATCCCTTATCTATAGCAACATTAATCTCAATATTAGTCCAAGTACCCGTTAAGTATCGATCGCTTTCATTATGTTCACATTTATTACATTTATTCACAGCACATTTATAACATAAAGGAAATAATAATTTCCCATCTATTCTGACAGGTAAAGCAGGAAAGTAAATATTTCGAGGAGGTGAAATACATACCTCTTACTAACCGAGTTCGAGGGCCGTACGTGAAGTTACGGACCGAGTTTTTTTCCTTAGATTTATGGCCCGAGAGCGAAGCTCGAGGGCCATAAATCGAAGGAAAAAGACGAGGATCCGTAACTTCCAGTACGGCCCGGGAAAACGAGGTTAGTAAGATGTTTATTATATGGCTATCTAATTTCAAGACAAAAACTGAAAAAGAAATTTTGATGTAATCAACATGTATTTGAAGGGCTTCCAAAGTTAAGAACGATTCGATTTTCGATTTTCTCAGGATCAATAAACAATTGATTAGGGCTAAAATAATATTTACTAGGTTGTCCAATATTTGCCCCCAAATCACCCTCATCGAATATCTCTTTTTTAACTTGAACAATACTCCATCCTAATTCATCTTGATATTTTTCACGAATATTATTTTTAATTTTTACATCAATACTATGAATTATTTTTCATTTATACCAATTTTTTTTTCTTGCTTCTAATTCTCCCGTAAGACACCTCTGTTTTGTTGTTTGAAATGTTCTATTGTTACCAAATGTCAATGAAAAATCAGTAAATAAACCTGGAGCTCGAATATTTGTTTTAATTTTATAACCGTCAAGAAAACTCGTCGGTATTACACCTTGTTTCCAAGAACTTTCTTGAAACGCATATAGGTTGTCTTGTGTTTTTAAAGCAACTGTCGCGAACGTTCACTTTGATTGATGATTTTTTTCTGACTCATTTTATTGCTGTCCAATAAGACAAATATAAAAAAATTAAGAACGTTTTATTTATACTATATGTATAATGATATCATTTTTTATATATTTAAATGTACAAAGAGTTTCTATGATCATCTTATTTTTTTTAAAACTTCTCTCTCCTTCTATTTTTACAAAAATATTGTTTGTGACAACATGTACATCATTAACAAAATAAAAACGTTCTAGTGTACGTTTTATTTTTAAAAAATAAACATTTCTTAAATGTACTTTTGCTAATTTTTTAAACAATCTTTGTGTTTCTAAAAAAAAAGGGAAAATACATTCACTATTTTTTTGTTTTTTTAAAATCAAAAGACACTAGGGTATTTTAATTTTTTTTTTTAAATTGTATTTTCAATATTTTTTTATTAGAAAAATTTCACGAGAATAATTTTTAAAAACTAAATTCCTTATCATACATAGCCAGTACGGCTCGTTCATTAGTCTCATCTTCTAATTTACGAAACAAACATGCAGCAAATAAAAGACATTCAAACAAACTACAATGATACAATAAACATGTTGGTTCGCTAGTATGATACCAACAATTTCTTGGTTTAAGGTTATAAAACGAAAGTAAATAATCGTACTTCTCAATTCCAAAATATTCAAGATTAACACAATATAAAATAGTTTTTTCTTGAAGTGTTTTAACTAAAGAAGATTCTTTATCACCACCTTTATACCCGATAATAGCATTCGGGGAAAAAACATTACGAAATAAAAAATTTAATCTATTTATAAGTTCACTTTGACTAAAATACTCTCTTGATTGTTTTTCAGATAAATAGTCTAAACCATGACATCGATATTGATAGTAGACGGTACAACGTTCCCTTCCAGTTAGTTCTTTGTAGGGTTTTAACTTGTCATCATAACAATGATAAATAAAATACTTGTTCGTTTGAAGTTCAAGAAGAGTTACTTCACGATAACTGGGTCTCTCTCCCTTAAACTGGTAAAATTGACAATCCATTATATGAGTGATATGGGATAAAAATAATTTCTGTCGTTCTTGGGATATTTCTTCTTTACATTGGTTTAATGCACAATTATATTTACCCATATACAACTCCTCGATACTCTCTTCAGATTTTTTCTGTTGATTATCAGTTGTCTCTAATGGGATGTAGTCATCTGCTTCTTTAATTTCTATTTTGCTGTTCACGTTCTTCTTCTCAAATATTTTGGCCATTCTCTCTCTCTTGCACATCAGGTTTTATAATAGCATCCTACGTTACTATGCGTTACTGTGGGTAGAATGGTTTGACCAATCAGAGCTGGTTCATTAAAGCGTTCATGTCATACAGATGATTTGTGATACTCATGAACAATGATTGTTTGTTGGGGTATTAATAATAATAATAGTAAGTACTTATATAGCGCTGATTCCCTATAGTCCATCAGCGCTTAACATTTTAACATTAACTATGCTATTTAAAATAAAAATATTAAAATTTGAAGAAAAATAAAGTTTCCTATAGATAAAATATGTTCCTAAAATTACTAAATGTTAAATGCAGTTTTAAAAAAGTAAGTTTTTAACTTTTTCTTGAAAACTTCAGGATCTATAGTCGCGTCTCTCATGTCTTGAGGCAATGAGTTCCAAAGAAGTGGGGCAGCTACTGAAAAGGATCTGCGTCCGTAGGTTTCCAATTTGTAGCGAGGTATAGTTAAGTAGTTTTTATTGCCAGATCTTAAAGCACGCCTAGGTACGTATTGTTCAATGAGATCTTTTAGATAGGCTGGTGCAGAATTATTTAAACATTTGAATGTAAGAAGAATGATCTTAAAATGGATTCTATATTGTACAGGAAGCCAATGCAATTCTTGCAAAATAGGAGAAATGTGCTGATACTTGGTGGTGAGGGATATTAATCTTGCAGCCGAGTTTTGTACACTCTGTAGTCGTTGGATAAGTTGATTTGGTAAGCCGTACAATAATGAGTTGCAAAAGTCCAGTCTGGTGGTAATGAAGGCGTGGACCAGAGTTTCGACAGACTGAGATGACAGATATTTACGTATTCGGCTTATATTTCGTAAATGAAAGAAAGCTGATTTGCAAATTACATTAATATGGTTTTCCATAGACATTGTCGGGTCGAACGTTACACCGATGTTCTTAACACTTGCAGATGATTCAATAACTGCATTACAGACGGAGACAGACGAAATCTCTGGTGGGAGGCGATGACGGGCATGAAGAATTAAAAGTTCAGTCTTTCCCCTATTCATTTTTAGCATGTTATCAGACATCCACTTATTGATGTCATGGGTGCAGGCTTCAATTTTCTCATGTGCTAACTGCTCTTCTGACGAATCAAACGACAGGTATAACTGGGTGTCATCTGCGTATAGGTGGAAGCCCATGTCGTGTTTCCGAATCACGTCAGCTAGAGGGTGTGTATATAACAGGAACAGCAATGGGCCAAGGACTGACCCTTGTGGTAGTCCGTAAGTTAGGTCATGGAGAATAGATTGAGCGCCATTGACTTTCACGAATTGTTTCCTACCAGAAAGATAGGAGGAAAACCAGTCGAGTACTGCACCTTTGAATCCAAATGTACGATTTAGTCTAGTTAGTAGGATGGTGTGGTCTACAGTGTCAAATGCTGCGAATAGAGACGCGAATCCATAATTAGCGATTTCTTCTAAACAAATACTCGAGGATTAGTCGAGCATATGGGTTGTGTGTAGCAGGATTAAAGACACAAATCCATAATTTTGTTCTAAAACACACACACGTCAAATCAGTTGATTTATTAAATTCGGGGATTAGTTTATACGTTGTAGTTACAATAGTACTTTTTTCCAAATTTTTATCAAATCAATTTCCTGTTAAATTCTTCATCAACATTTACTGTGTAAGATCAAAACTGCGTGTGGAAATATATATTTTAAGAATGGAAAAAATAGTATATATACAACCCTATTTTTTTAAAAACGCGTTCCATCATTCGTTTTTTGAGAATGTCATTAAAAATTGGTCATAAAAGAACCCATGAGCAAGCTAATGAACAATAAATCAATATTAAGACAATATTGAAAATTGTTTATTATATACAACATTTTCGTAACCATTACATTGGATTATTATTTGCCGTCTGGACTTATGTGACTGTTACTATGGGGGAATTATTGAATGTGTGGAAATTGAATCGAGACATATTGGACATGGTTATGGAGATTACGCATATATTGAAAAAATGAAAACTGAAATGAACCAAGATGAATGCAGGGATTGGAGAATCGCAACAGATAAACAACAATATATAATACCCGTAGTTCATACACAACGAAAATATTTTATTTATGGTGGAAAACTATGTTCGCATTATCAGAACTTACTATTAATACCCTCTCAAACATTATTTAAATCTATTTTTCATTTGCATTATAATCATTCAGATAATTTTTTTATTGAAATTCAAACAAGTTATTACCCTAGAAATGATATTTACCAACTTATTTCTATTACTATTACTGATGATCAAACTACAATTCCTAAACCCATAGGATATGGAGGGTCTTATCTTTGTAATACATTACATAGACTTAATCTTTGTTTTAGTCGTGAATTTATATATTGCTGTATTTATTTATATATTTTAGATCCTTTTTATTTGAAGGCTACTTTTATTATCTACATAATTTAGATAAATTTGAGAAAATAGTTTATCAACTAGCAAGTTGTTTTATTTTCTTTTGTGAAAATCATAACCCTATATCAAAAATTAACGCTGGGGATGATAGGGTCTATAAATTTAATCTCGATAAGATTGTTAAGCTACTGATAACGAAACCCCCACCTATTACCTGTTGTTATAAAAATTGTCAGAATTACTCTTATTGGTTTAAATTGTTTTATAAGACAAGTGTAAATTATAAGTTTAAAGTAAGTTTATTTTCTGAGCTTGTTAAAAATAATAGTATTATACAAAATGATAGACCTATTAGTTTACAATTTTACCCTCCGCATTTGGATATATTATATAATTATATTATAAGGGTAAGGATTACATCTGATTATACTAGGTCAAACACTTTTATTATTAAGAGTATTATAGAAGCATATAATATTAACTATGAAGATCCTGACATTATAATACAGAGCATTGAAAAATTGTATTTAGACTAATTTCAAAAATTCAAACATTATATTCAACAACCAAAACCAATTGTGGAACAAAATGGGGAACAAAATGAATTTAAGATGAGAATTTCTAAAATCTAAAATTGTTTGACGTACAAATAATTTTATATAATATTCTTCATTATCAATGTTTTTATATCTAAAAAAACATAGGATTAAAGCAAAAAATGTTATTATTTGTCCAATTTCATGTCTATCCATGCGATTATATACATCCAAAAGTTCACGTGGAATTTTTAAATGTCCAATAATATCTTTAAAACAATTCTCATGATCATCAAGACATTTCCACACACTTTTTTCCATATTTTTATTGATTTTTATTTCAAAACGTGCCAGTTCTTTTACCATAATATTCCACACCTCCATGATTTCACACTTTACTGATTTTTTATTTACAACAATATCATTTTATACATTTTGTTTTTCTTTTTTTAAATTCATGTTTTCTTTTTACTTCATTATTATTATCCATTATATATCGTTTTTCCATAAGATCACTCGTAAATTTTTTAGAACGCCATAGCAAATATTGTTTATTTATATATAGTTTCTCAATATATAGTCCCTCTAACTCACGATATTTATCGTGTTGTGTACAAATAATATCTTGATCATAATTCGAATAGATTGTCATTCGTTTTTCTTCATGATGTTCATCACCTTTTTTTCACGTTTCATATAAATTAAAGAACGTTTAAAACATCTTTTCTTCAATGGAGGATCGTTAGATATTTCTCGATCGTCTTCCTCTTCCTCTTCACAAAGAAATGGTCGTATTTCTTGTGGAAATAATGGTTGCGGTGATGTAGAGATAGGTGGTAAGGGTATAGGTGAAGGAGGGATAGGTGATAATGTTGGGGCATGAGCGTTTGCTATTTCATCAACAATGTGTAATAAATTTGTTTCTTGAACGGTAGGGGGTACCGTTTCATCATACATCCGAATTAAATTCGAAGGAGAAAGAATCGGTATTTGTCCAAAGAAATCAATGGGCATTTCGTGTATGTAATTATCAATTTCTTCTGGAGGCGAATTCACTCGCAGTGGAAGAGCAGATGTAATATACTTTGCTTGTGGTGTTTGAAGAGGTATATTATAGTTTGCTTGCGAGAGTTGAGGTGGTGAATTATAAACTGGTTGTGGAAGTAGAAACGGTAAATTATACTTTGCTTGCCGTGGTGACGACTTTGCTTGCGGGAGTAGAGAAAATATGGGGTTGGACGGTGCTTGAGATATCGGTAAAGCGGTATTTAATTGCGACTGTGTGATGTCTTTAGTTGGACGATGTTTGACTTTCTTTCTTCTGATGTCTTGTACTTGACTGCATGAAGTATCTTGTTCGTCGTTATCTGAAAAATTCAGCCCCATTTTATCTATGGTATTACGATATTCTTGTTGTAGACGTCGTTGTTTTAACATTTTTGGTATATATTTTCCTTTACTTATCCGAGCAATTGTTTTACCACCTTCCAATTTTTTTTCGGTCTGCTTCACTCGAGCCATAATAATCTTGTTACTAAAAAATTTTAAATCAAATGCTTATAAAAAACAGCTAAAAAATATAGGTTAACCTGATTGGTTGACTTGATTCCAATAAAAAAATGGGGTCATCTCATTGGTTGAATGATAATATAAAATAAATATTATAGGATACCCTCCCTAATAATACATGTAAATCTTTTAAACCCTTTGTTGACTTAATGCTAGGGTTCGCGTTTTCAAATTTTTATCGGTAAAAACGTTGTTGGGAAAGAAATAAAAGCATATGTTAGGAGTAATATTTTTTTAGAACACTTTCAAAACGAGTAGTGAAGGTACTAAGGAAAATCCACTGTTGGTTATAATGACCGATTTAGCTGAGTACTTTTCACATGTTGATTTTCTAGTGGTTAAATGTCATAGAATGGCTATGTTACCCAACAATCAACATGCCGAAAGAATAATATATAAAATATTATTGTTATGGGATGAGGAATATATATATACCTACGCATCGGACGATTTTACAGAATTAATCGGGCAATTTGTTAATGTACAGATTACAAGACCGGAACCTCCTCCTCCATATCAGCCATGAATCAAGCAGTATTTATTGATATAATAACCTTGAAGAGTCTATCTCGTCAACGAGTTCTACATTTAATGGGATCAAGACCAAAACCCGTTGCAGATTCCATACAGATGTATGCTCTTTTTTTTAAAGATGAACATAACGATTATTTTAAAACAGAATTTGCTTCAAACCAAATCGATAAGATTGGTAAACGCTTATATCTTAACGATCATTATATATTCATTGTAAAAATATGAGTTAACCCTTTGTTAAGACTCATCATGGCAACAAGTATAGATATAAACGAAATTAAACTTGATAACGTTAAGTTATACACCTCTGAATTTTTATATACTATTTGTAAGGACTCCGATTTTTATGTTGTTGACTTTATGCGCAAAGGAAACATTTGGTTAGATAACTGCCGCAGAATAATATTAAAAGATTTCAATCTTACCTCGCTTCTTAATACAAGAATGGGTGTACAAGCTGGAATTATTATTGCTGTGATACTACGAAACGAGAATCAGGAAAATCTCATTGGAAAGCAGATCTTCTTTGAAAACTCATTCACAATGCATTGTACCAATCCATAATTATTACGTTAAACATGTATGTGTTATTTGTTATTAAAAAAACATTCATCATCTGTTTTGACATGTATGAATTAATTAACACTAAACTCTCCGATACTTATTATCTATCCAAAATTGTTTAACGGGAATATTAAAATATATACTAAATTTTTCACTAATTTGTGTGAAAAGTGTAAAATAGAGTATCAAAAAGCATAAAAATAGCTATAAATATGTTTAAATAAGTGTAAAAATGCTTAAATATCTTGAATGTAGACGTATTTAAACATACCCCCCTACAGGAATATATATTTCAGTTCGACTAATCCCTCCAAAATGGCCGCTAATCCTCACGAGTAATTAATAAATCAACTGAATGACAGGTTAGAACTCATTAAAAAATCGTATCTCTAAAATACACAAACAAAATGGCCGCTAATCCCCAACGAGTATAATACATCAACTTTTGACATCTTAGAACAAATTGCTAATTATGAACCCGCGTCTTTAATCCTGCAACATATACGCATTGTCCATGAACTATTATTAATCAACTGCTTTGACATAGGGGGAGTGATTAGAAGAAGACGCTTATTATATATTAGCGTCCATAATCGTGTAACATACACTCATTGTTCCTACCCATCACAAATCAATTGTTTTGACATGAAGGCTTTAATGAACGATCTCTGATTGGATAGATACGGGGGAGTCTTTGATTGTACAAACTCTGATTGGTCAAACCCTCTAACCCCTTGTAATAGTACCGTAGACCGCGATTATAAAATAAGCAGGGTGAAGACGTCTCAAACCAAACGAATTTCAAAAGCCTTTGAGAAGAAATAATCAAAAGAAAAAATATGGCTAATACTCCCGAAATTATTGACGTCGATGAATACAAACCCCCGAAAGAACCCAAAGAAGAAATGAAAGACACAGTTAAAGTAAGTAGCTATAGTAAACTGTTATGATTGCTGTGTGTAAAATCGTTGTGAAATTATAAAATTATTTATGATGTTATTTATTAGAAAGAAACCAAAGCGCAGGAACAGCCTCCACCAATACCCGACAATGTGGTAACAACCGTCCCGCCGACCCCATTGTATGCTGATGATGATGAACAATGCGAGTGGGCCTTCTGCGTCCAGACGGACGATGAATATAATTTTAATTTCGACGAATATACCCCTCCCGAAGACGATTATGAACCCCGAGTGTGGGAATATGTGGACACTCAAGGTGAGGCGTTCATGTACTTCGAGAGTACGAAACAATTAATTAAAATGCACAAGCATTAAAACAATATATTTTTTTACTTGTAGGGGAATATCCCACAAGAGAACCTTTTAAATGTTTAGACAACTTTTTATCGTGATATATATATATATTTTTTGTAAAAATCTTTTTGTTTCTTGTATGTTAAAAAAATTAATCAAACTTCTACATCGTGTGTGTTTTACTATAGCTAACTCTTTCATCATACGCTAACGAACAACCCTGGCGTAAAATAAGCAATTGATAGAATAAGGGATGACCTGATTGTCACTTTGCACCAGAGTCAATCTCATTCCAATCGCAAATTCGACTACGGGTGAACGCGCGCCAATGCAGTTTAGTAATAAAATACTACGGCACATTGGAAGAATTCAGAGTCTTGTACAACCAAGTGTACAACTTACAAGCGAGCAATACACACAACAGTAGACACACAACTGTATATTTCTTCTAATTTTTTTTAAAACACTTTACGGTACCAAAAACATTTTCCAACGTACATTTTTCATCTAATTTTTTTTGGAAACCTTTCATCTAAAATGTTTTGAGAATACTTTTCGGGATATCATCTCTAAAACGTTTTGGAAGATAAAAATACCCAAATAATTTTTTTGAGATATCATCTAAAAATATTTTGAGGAAGTATCATTTTTAAAAATATCGTCACTAAGAAATATCAGTCATTCTGCCATAAGATGGCGTCGAGGTAAGAGCTCCATGACGGAAATTTCTATGATTAATTCTATAATCAAATTTGGGATTTTTGATTATTTTTATTTCAAAAACATTACAACTCTTCAAATAAAAATAATATGAAGTTTTTTGGATGGCACGTGCACGTAAGTATAAATCACATCGGATGAGGTATGATGGTTGTGTATAATAGAATTTTTTGTATTTCTTTTTCAAACAGGATGTGTATCAGTATATATATCACATTGAATTATGATCTGAATAAGTGCTGTCTCGCGGATGCTATATGGGGTTGAGAGCAGTGATGAACCAGGAACAGGATGCTTAGTCGCAGAATTTCGTGTTCCGAATAATTGATGATCAGTGGAAAGTTTGCACAGAAACCAAACATGTCTAAAGTGAAACTCGTGTCAGCCGTCAGCATATCGAAGTACTCTTGTGGTTCTGACACGAATTTCACTTTAGATATGTTTGGTTTCTGTGCAAACTTTCCACTGGTCATCAGTTGTTTGAAACACTAAAATATGTTACTAAACATCCTGTTCCTGGTTCATCACTTCTCTCAACCCTATATAGCAAAAGACGTCAGTACTTGCTTAACACTATTCACCTTGAATGACCTTCAATCTCTCTCTCTGGTCGTTAAACTCAGGGACGACCAACACAAAAACGATCATAATATGTGATATATATATACTCTTGACCGCGACCACCTTATTTGAATATTTTTAATACAAAAAACCTCTTGTATACGACCAGTTTCATATCCCCCTGATTTGATTACTGGTCGCTCTTTACAGGGTGACCACACCTTAAAAATACGACACCCTCCTGGAAATATGGGACTGGACTGTGCTCTGATTGGTCAATTCAAATCATTCTTGATTCTGATTGGCTTAGAGCTCGGTCCAGTCCAAAACACATTGAAATATATATATATATATATATATATTACTACGTCTGTGCCATTCGTTACTATTCCTATCTTTGACGGTATGGCCCTAGTTCATATGACCAAACCTGTTGGTACTTGTCGAAACTTTGGAGATCTTGCTGGAAAATATTTTGAGATCGTCATATTCCCATACAGACGAGAAGGCTGTTGTGACAGGATGGATGTGGTTTTTGATCGTTACGACCATCCCGGATCTATCAAAGAAGGTGAACGGCGCAGGCGATCCTTGACGTCCTCTATTGAAGTTAGGATTGGCGGTTCATTTACACCAGTTCCTCGTCAGTGGAATAAATTCATCAGCAACGCAAAGAATAAAGCCACTCTTGCAAGTTACCTCAGCCAACAGCTGTGCGAACGTGGAAAAGAAAAATTACAACCAGGTCAACAGCTCGTTCTTGCAGTTGGTTTTGAAGATGGTAAAAGAGTCGTTTCGGTTACCTCTGGGTAGATGAACGTCTGGCATCACTTGCATTCCAATTATGAAGAAGCAGACACGCGAATGCTGCTCCATGCAGGAAATGCTTCGGAAAGCCAGAGGAGAGTCGTAATTCAATCGCCAGACACCGACGTAGCGGTCCTGGGTGTGCACTTTTACAGATTGATGTCTTGTGATGAGCTATGGTTCCGGACTGGAGTCAAGGATAGCGTACGTTGCATACCTATCCATGATATTGCAAAGACACTTGGCAATGTCGTTTCAATGTTTCCAGGATTTCATGCCCTTACTGGATGTGATACAACGCACGCTATTTGGACTTGGCAAAAAGACATCTTGGAAAGGATTGATGAAGAATCCAGTTGTTTTCGCTGGAATTGCCCAACTTGGAGATACTGTACCACCATCTCAACAGGTCGTTGAAGCTTGCGAGACCTTTGTTTGTCGGTTGTATTCAAAGTGCGAGAAAGCTGGTAATAGTGCTGACGAGGTGCGGTACTGGATGTTGTGTCAGAAGAACCAGAATAGCGAGAGTCTACCACCGTCAACAGACAGTCTAAAGCAGCATATCGAGCGGGCAAACTATCAAAGCTTTATATGGAAGCATTCCCTTGAGCCAATTCAATAACTACCATCACCTGAAGGTAATGGCTGGTATTACGACAGATGTGGGCTAGAACCAATTCTAATGACAAAGGAGTCGGCGCCGAAAAGTCTTCTTGCTTTGTCTTGCTGTCAATGCAAAAATCTGCTTGTAGAAGTAATGCGTGCAGTTGCAAAGCAAATCGAATGTCATGCACAGAGTCTTGTTGGTGTATGGGTGAGGATAATTGTGAAAACTCGTTCAAAGTAAGCATCTGCGATGAATCAAGTGACGATGAAGAGTTATGAATTTTGTATTTCAGTCCGTAATTAACGATTATATATGTCAGTGGACGATGGATTAATTTTTAATTATAAGTTGAATGTTCATCATATGATACAATTATGTTTCAAAAATTATCATTTTGTATTTAAAATATTTATTGTATAAAGGGGAAATATGAAAGCTTTAAACCATCATTGTATTATGGTTACTAGGGGTTTAGGTCCCCCAAATCCCTTTATTTCTGTGCAATTTTTGAAAAATACCTAATCAGTGTTTATTTAAAATTTACTGAAAATATTCCTGAAAATGTAAAAGACTTCTCAAATTAAATCGTAGAAGATTTTTCAACGTATTAGCTTAACTTAGCTTAATTTCACGTCGCAACGAAAATGTTTGATGTGCTCATAGCGACGGTTGCTATGGAAACTTATTTACTTTAAATGTATTTGCTTTATAATAGAACAAGAGCTTGACACGAGCATTGCTCAAGTTTCATGATACTATGCCTCCTGTATCAAATGTTGTGGCTTCTCAAGTGCAACAGCATTTAGAAAGGTCCTTTTCTTTATACAACATATACTTAAATGACCACTACTAATCAGCCTGTAACACAGTTCCGACTCCAACTTTCAATAGTACATCATAGCTACAAACGCTCCACAGGAATCCTTCTATCAAAAAAATCAGCCAAACTTTGTCTGTACTGAGGGTGCTACGAACTCTTTATTTATACTTCTTCTGAGAATTGGCTGCTGGACTAAAATTGTGATTGCCGGTGAGAGGCTTTACTGCCATTAAAGACATTAAAGGTGCTGTTACAGGGGCAATGATTTGTAAAACGTGTTTCGCGACACATTGCGGTACATCGGTGGACAATTATTAAACGGAGCCTTCAGTTTTCACTTTATTTCTTTGGGTTTCTTATTTATTTCACTTCAACTCCGGCATCTTTACTAATTTTAAGTTCATAGCCATAGGCGGAGAAGGCGGAGTGAATTCAAGGGGCTTTGCTCCAAAGATTTTTTAAGAATTTGCTCACTTTTCGTGAGAAATTTCAGGCAATTTTGAACAGTATTGCCCTGACATGTTTAAGCAAAATTCATCTGTTAAACTATTTTGTTACCATACTATTGTCAAATGGCAGTTATTATTGGAAAGATTTTTATGTATAAGATCTGGATTCTTGTTTTCGGGCGTCTTATTTTCGATATGTGATGAAGACACGCTTGTTGTACTCAATGTATTTCTCGCTGGTAATGTAACTAGGTTCGTTTTATGCCATTTTACAAACTTACTGCTCGTATTTTCTTCTGTCTAAAGCTAGCCTGCGTAGCGGCTCTCGAAGGGGGTTGGGGGGAGGGAGAAGAGCGAAAACGCGCGGGGAGGGAGAGCCTGCAGGAGGTCTACTGTTTTGTCGTATCCGCCCACGGTAATCATATTTTCAAAAGCTGTCAAAATTAACCAATAGCAGTGTTTGTTTACATTTGCAATTTACGGCTAAAGAAAATATTATGAAAATATAAATCCACGAAAAAAATCTGAAACATCAAAACGAATGTTGCCGCTTGTGCAAGAAGTCTTTATAGATCCATCTCCATTATCTTGTCAAGTAGCTTGGAGTCCGTGTGCAAGAAAACTAAGAAATCTTGTGGAGACGTACAAACCGTTATCGATAGCGATCAAACCCGATGTAAACCCCGAAATCTCATGCATTGTGCAGTGAAGAGAAAGGTAGCTGAAGCCGTCGCTCCAGAGAGAGCAAATCCTATTCGGAAATTTCCACGGCAATGCTCTCCTGGCGCAAAAACATCAAGGAAGAAAGTTCTATTTGTCGATGAACATACTAGTCAAACGTTTAAAAATTGACAGATAATCTGCACACGCTGCCAAGTTTTCACTGAAAATATAAGGTTTTTCAACTCCTCGATAAACCTCGCGTCCGTAACATACACTACAGATCCATATACAATAGGCCCGAAAATATCGTCCATACTCAGTTGACAATATAGTCGCCAATAGAGCACGCAGTTATTCCCATTGACTTGAGCTCTGATACTCGTCGGCAATGATACTTTTTAAAATAACGATGACCAGAACATATGCAGTGTGAAGAATGCCAGCGACTGAAATATCAAACTCTTCCCAAATCTTGAGAGCATGGCACAGCGATTTTAATACACCTCTCTTCGTAGACTTGCTCCAAGTCTGCCTCTTGGTGTTTCAAGATGGGTTTGTTTCGAGACGGGTTTATTTGAGACGGGTTAAGTTTGTTTCAAGACGGGTTTATGTTTTGGTTTCAACAATAAATTGTTGTATGCGGGCGAGCGAGCGGGGGAGAGTCGAAACAAACCCGTCTCGAAACAAACCCGTCTCGAAACACCAAGAGGTAGAATCTACTCTTCGTAAACAAATGTGTTCCGTGCCATGACGCGCAATAATGAATAATTAGGATATCTGTCATTTCCAACCAATCACATTTCTCGTTCACTGAGAGGACGAGTAAATACGACAAAACAATGGTCTTCGTGCAGGCTCTCATTCCCCTTCCCCTCCCCAGTCCCCTCGCACGCGTTTTCTCTCTTCTCTCCCTCCCCCCCCCCCCCCCCTTCGAGAGCCGCTACGCAGACTAGTCTAAAGCTTAAAATCAACTTCGTACACAGCGTAGTATCTGACGCAGACATCTACAAATTTGCATATTTAGACAAGTTCAACGGTCCCAGAGGACAGACCGTTTAGTTTAAAAGCGCGGTTAATTGTATTTAAGGAATTAACGATCTACGATGCGGCTTTGAGACCAAGATTTTTCATGCGAAACAAAGAGAATGAATAATTCGTAGTAGCAAGAGTATTCTCAAAGTCGTTCTAGTTCTGTTTACAACGCAACTCTGAGCATTTTCACTTCTTCACGACAACGACAACTCGCTGAGAAGAGAGCTGTTCCTTGATGGTGACTTCAACTCAAACACTACAATCGTTTACGCAGAACTGGACCGTTTGAAGGTAATAAAACAAGCTTCAAACATCAAATACGGTAGTCAATTTACCATCGATTCTTTCAAATGCTTAAATTCGCGCTGTTCGTTGACGTTTTGAGGACAGGTCGCGAGGTCGCTGCGCCTTAGATATTCAAGTGCCTAATGTGGTCGTTTAAAGACTTGTTTGCTGTTCGTTATTTGTTCGTTGTTCAAACAATTGCAATATGGTTCTTTATGCCATATTGCTACTTTTATTCAATCTACTGAAAATCTCTTTATTGTGAGTGCAATAGCGGATTTAATGTCAATAGAACCAATTGTACAAGCAAGTACATTGATAAATTTAGAGAAGGCTTTTTCAACCACAACATTCATCTTACTTTATTTATTTAGCAGACAATTCCAATTCTTCTTTATGCAATATGAATTCCACCTGTGTTAATTCTATTGAAAGTGGCTTTATTGTGAGTGCAATACTGGATTTGATGGCAATGGAATCAATTATTCAAGTAAGTACACTATATACCGGTATTATATCTTAACAGAATTATATTTCGCATATCCCACTAGACTACAAGTCCTACTACAAGTCTGTCAGTGTCTCTTGATTATTTCTAGAGATATTTGTTTAAAGACGAATTTGTTTCTATGGCGGTTAAAGAGAGCGAAAATACGCGCGCGAGGAAAGGAACCATTCATTCTCACAAGCTCAACTTACATTTCCGCTTAATTTAATAGCAGAGCGTACATATGACGTATGTTGTTGATGTTTATCCTCATTCATCATTACAAAACCTGCGTTTATAATAGAGTAAAAGCAACAGATTCACATTGTTTTGCATCCTCATGGAAGTAAAATTGTAATTGCCGGTGAGACGCTATCCTACCATTCAGGAAATTAAATGTGCTGTTACAGGGGCAAGGATTTGTAAAAACCTGTTTCGCAACATATTTTGATAGATAACATGGGTGGACTATTATTATGCGGAGGCTTCAGTTCTCATTTTATTTCTTTGGATTTCTTCATTATTTCACTTCAACTCCGGCATCTTTACTAATTTTACGTTCAATCTTTACTAATTTTACGTTCAGGCGCAGAAGCAGGGATGCAAAATTCATCTATTAAACTATTTTGTTACCGTACCATCGTCAAATGGCTGTTATCATTGGAAGGATTTTTATGTATAAGATCTGGAGTGTTCTTGTATTTCTGGCGGGTAATGAAACGAGGTTCGTTTTATGCCATTTTACAAACTTACTGCTCGTATTTTCTTCGGTCTAAAGCTTAAAATCAACTTCGTACACAGCGTAGTATCTGACGCAGACATCTACAAATTTGCATATTTTGACAAGTTCAACGGTCCCAGAGGACAGACCATTTAGTTTAAAAGCGCGGTTAATTGTTTTTAAGGAATTAACGATCTACGATGCGGCTTTGAGACAAAGATTTTTCGTGCGAAACAAAGAGAATGACTAATTCGTAGTCCCAAGAGTATTCTCAACGTCGTTCTAGTTCTGTTTACAACGCAACTCTGAGCATTTTCACTTCTTCACGACAACGTCAACTCGCTGAGAAGAGAGCTGTTCCTTGATGGTGACTTCAACTCAAACACTACACTCTAAAAAAAGGTGTGTTACAAAACACACCAAGGTGTGTTAGCAAACACACCAAGGTGTGTTATTTTAGCACACCTTTTTTTGAAAACACACCTAGGGGTGTTAGAAAACACACCTAGGCGTGTTCATTAACACACCTTGGTGAGTTGATTAACACACCTTGATGTGTTTACCAACACACCTTCAGTTTACACACCTTTGGACAACACACCTTTTTGAACCCAAGGTGTGTAATGTAACAAACCATTGGTGAGTTAACACATCTTTTGGAATAACACACCTTTTACAGTAACACACCTTTTAAAAAAGAACACACCTTTTGGATAACGCACCTTTTCAAATAACACACCTTTTGGATAACACACCTTTTCAATAACACACCTTTTGGAACAGCACATTACACCTTTTCAAACATGAACACACCCTTTCAAATAACACAGGAAATAATAATGGGGAATAAATATATTATGTGAATATTGCATTCACCACACCTTATCACAACATAGACTTGAATACATTTTTAATACAATAGTTTTTTTAAAATTAATGTCTATAAAACTTTATACAAAACAGTTTGTGTTCTTAGCTAGGATTTCATATTGTGCCTCTATATAATATGAGCATTTTTTAAATACAAGGAGTAATTTTCCAATTACATTCCCCTGACATGGTCGCCACTTTGTGTAGCTCTGCAAAAATTGTATTGTTAAACAAATCTTTACATATAGTAATCAGCAATATATTGCTTGAGGACAACAGTTTTATTTCAGCTGACCAAAATATTTAGGTTTATCTTTTTGGCCACGTTAGCATGGTCAACATGATTTGCTAGCTAACACCCTGGTTCCAAACTCAACTGGAATGTGCAGTGTAAGATATCATAATTTGAGCCAATTATATATCTAATTCTACATTTGCAGAGTCTCTTTCAACAATAAACATATTGTCATTTCTTTTTACAATATTTAACACCCCATGCCATGGCAAGTCTTTAAGTGAAACTACTACCCTTCCATCAGTTGGAACCACTTCATAGCTCATAAAATGATTCATAAATTGTAAAGTCTGTAAAACTTGAACAACAAAAAACTTTCCATCTTCCCAGATAATTATTTCCTCTAGTCGACCATAGGAAGGGTAATCATGATCTCCAAAATCATCCATTTCCTTTAGTCGTAAAGCACATCCTGGTTTGTATTTAATGCCATGAATTTCAACATGTTTTACCCTATATCAAAGAATACATTAATTAGTCATTCTCCACTTCTGATTTTATTCACAGAATAAATGTGTAAGGTTCCAACACTGTATATATGAAACATATAGTCAGCACTGTCATAGTTTCAACTTCAACTTTACCTGCTTCCTGTGAATGTATTGGGTAGTTCATTCAAACCTACTGCTTTAATTAGTAACTGAACATGTGGATGGTTACACAAATCAATGTTATTATCACCTAAAAATTACAATAAGATATAAGCAATTACAACTTGCAATTCAATATTATTTAAAAGTACTTTGACCCATTTAGGTGCAATTGTTTTATTAAGCATAGTGGGCCATTATTACAAATATTCTGAAAAAAATGTAAAATTTACCTGGTCCAACAACATCACCACTATACAAGTAATTTGTAATAGTTTGTCCAGGAGATGTCAGAAGGTTCCAGCACATATTTCTATAAAATATTTACAACTTTGTTAGCAATTTTCTATCCATAAGAATTCAACTGGAGTGAATTTGATAAGTAAAATGAGATGTTCAACATACTGTTGATGTGAAAATGACAGGGATTTCGGAATATTTTTGAAGTTCTTGGAAATACAACTCTTGAAGAAACTGTGTTTTGCTTCAAATCTCATGGTCCAGATATTTCGAGGAGGTCCAAATCTAGTAAAAAAAGAAATTTTATCAGATAAATTAAAATTATAAAAATAAATTTAAATATACATATTACATTCTACTCGGACACATAATTGCCGTGTCTATATGCCTTCCATGTTATGAACTTATATTTACTGATAGCTTATATACCTTGTAATCTCGTCAGGTATATGTACCATATAATGCATCTTAGGGATGATCGATGCATCAGGATACAGCCTCTTGAACATAGTGTGGTGTTCATTGATAAGGATTTTCAAATAAGCTGCGTCATCTTTTGTGATTACTGGAGCAGTACAGATTTGCACAATATTCCAAAGCTTGGTAAAACAATGCCAATTTTCCAGCTGATCATCCACTTTATCACCAATCAGAAGTGGCAGGAATCGAAATAAACACCACATTTGGGAAGCTGTTAAAAAAAGTTGAACAACATCATCATCTAATTACATGTACACTCTATAGTATAATAATTAAATTATAATTTATAAAAATATATAATATCACCAGTAAAATGGCTTGACCTTAAATCCCCAGTGGCCATGCAAACTTTAGAGGTTTTCCCAGGTTACACCAGACAATTTTACTAGTCAATAATAGGTAGTCTTGTGGGCTATAAAGGGTTAAGAAACTATCTCGATAATATAGACAAAAACCACAATTATGGAGCACTTTACCGCTTTGTTTAAGCCTCGTGTCAGTCAAATTTATTATCTCTCTGGTTATTTCAGTTGGCTTGTTCTTTTGGTTCATATAACCATAATTAAAAGTAGAAATCCTGTGGTTCAGCTCTTTTAGTGTGAGGAATCTTCTTTCATCAATCACTGTTCTCAAAAGAAATTTTGATTCATAAGGTACGATGCCTTCCAAAAGGATGTGCATAATGTCTTCGGGCATACACTTGCAGACATCAAAATACTCTATGTTATCCAAAACACTTCGCCTGTTTACACCATAAGTTGTGGACAGGTGTGCACAGACATCTTTGTCATTATCAGGATCTTCAATTGAGTTGCAAATTCGCCTATGACTTGTCAGGTTTCTCTCTTGAAATTGTTCAACAAGAAACTAAAAATAAAAAACAGAAGCATACAGTATACCGTATACATTTTTTTACTTTATAGGCACTTTAAGGTGGCTCGATACACTTTTCTTATAGGAAGTCTGGGTTCTAGAAAGTGATGCGATTGCGTGGGACATGCTTGCGTGGTTTTTGCGGGAATTTGCCTTCGCGCGCGTGTGTTTAAATGCCGGCCTGCGGGAAATTTAAAAAACAAACAAAATGAATCCCTTTTTACGAATTTTACGTGCTCTTTCTGCGAGTATTAAATATAGTCCAAGCTTGTTGATACCTAGTTCTAAAAGAACAAAATGTTTATCACCTTTCCAGTCGCTTTTCAAAGATTCAGTGCGCCAAATATCTTCAGTAAACAACAACGGCGAAAATATATACGACGATATTTTCTCAATGTTTGGATTTCTAACAGTTCCTGTCTTAGCTTTGGCATTCACGAAGTTGAAAGCAGGAGAAAATGATGGGGATTATATTTCGAAAGATAGTTCACAAGAGAACTTATACAAACGGAACCAAAGCGGGAAGTTTAGTATGAGAAGCTTGGGGTCAAATGTAACGCTAATGGAGCGCGTACGATCAGCAAAAAGAAAGTTGGAGTTTTTGGACGAAACAGACGAAGAAAACAGTAGTGCTATAACCCATATGACACGGAAAAAGCTGTGAGTAAAACAATATAGTTTGTATACCAAGAAAATATATACAAAAGCATTGAAAAAATGTAAAAATATAATAATGTATACATGTAAATATATACATTTTTATAATTATAGAAAGAAAAGTCTGAAAATGCTTGTAATACTCAATATGGTTGTCGTATTTTTGACCTGGAACTTCTACAAAAAGGTCTTTCAAACTGCAGTCACTGCCTAAAAGGTGTGTTACCAAAATTATATCAAATCTGTTCAAATGAAATTGCATTTTAATACTAGGGTTTTTTGAGTGGGACTTTAAAGTTAGATAGTAGCTACGATTTTAGTAAACATTAATTTTTAAAGCTATCAATGCTTATATAGGCCCTTTGTCACTTAGCAACATTGTTCAGGAGAATACTGTTGGTCTTGCAAGTGTGTTCGAAATCAAGTGTCATATCTGTGGTACAATAAACCATCTTGAAACATCTCCAACCCATCGATCAGGCAAACGTGGAAAACCAACATTCAACATAAGCACTAGGTTGTCTTCATACTGGCATAGGTAATACGCACTTGAACAATCTCCTTTTAACCTTGAACATCCCAACCATGAACAATTCCACGTTCAAAGCACGGGAACGAGAAGTGGGAAATGGAGTTGAACATGTTGCTCAAGCAAGCTGCAAAGAAAACATGCAAATTGAAATGGATAATGCTATATTGGCCGGAGCAGTACCAGATGATCATGGACTTGTTGGTATACCAGTTTCTTATGACATGGGATGGCAAAAGAGGGGGAAGGGACATAACTCGCTTACAGGACAAGGCTTGGCTATGGGACTAGAAACTGGAAAGGTTTTAGCATACTCAACACGGTGCAAGTATTGCCGAATATGTAAAAATGCCCAAAAATCTGGTAAAAGTGCACGGCAACATGACTGCCGAAAGAACCATAATGGCACATCAAAAGCAATGGAATCAGATGTGGCATGTGAACTTTGGAATGCTGCACCAGAACAAAACTTGAAATATAGTACATATGTTGGAGATGACGACACCACAACACTCAGCCATTTACATCAGAATGTGCCATATGCGGTAGATAAATGGTCGGACATTGTGCATGCAAAGCGGTCGTTAACAACAAGATTATATAATCTATCTAGCCGGTGTAAATTTTCAAGTTCATCGATGTTGAGTCAAAAAGTAATTAATTACCTGGGAAAATGTTTTACATACTGTATAGCTCAAAATCGAGATGTCAAAAGTTTACAAAAGGGTCTAAAATGTATAGTTCCACATGCCTTTGGGGATCATCAAAACTGTGATGAATCATGGTGTGGTTTCAAAAAGGACCCATCAACATACAGACACAAGGATCTACCACATCATAAAGATTTACATGGTGAAGAGTTGAAAAGTGCACTTACTTCTTTACTTGATGAATATACAACTGATACTGTGATCAAAAAACTTGTACCCTTTGCAAATTCCCAAATAAATGAATCTATCAATAGCATTGTAGGAAGCAAGAACCCAAAAATACGGTTTTACGGCGGAAGTGAAAGCAGTGACTTTCGGATTGCTTGTGCTGTGGGACAAAAGAACATCGGCTACGGGTATGTCAACAGCACACTAAGTCATCTTGGTATCGAGCCAGGACATTCCTGTAACTCGCACAACACTAAACTGGACAAAAAAAGAGAATGAAAACAAGCGCAAATCACAAAAATCATGCAAAGTAAGGCGGCACTTCCTTCAAAATGAACGCATTTCAAAAAATGCGAAACAAGAAAGTAAAGAAGGGAAAACATACGAAACTGGTATTGGCCTCAATCTCTCATCAGAACTTACATCAGGTCCTGCAACCCAATCAAGCACCAATGATGTTAAAATCCCCAAAATTACAAGAAAACAGTGTGAGGAAAATGAAAAGCTAATTCCACATTGTATGGAAAGGCCACAAATAACATACAAAATATGCAGCCCAACAGAATCCTACCAGTTTGTACTTTTTGATTTAGAGACTTCTAACACAGGTTGCAAGGCAGAAATATGTCAACTATCAGCAATTACTCAAACTGGTGCAACATACTCTTCTTACATTATGCCTAAAAGCAATATTAGTTCTCGTGCATCAAGGGTCAATAAGCTCACCATTGAAAGTATAAAAGGAACAAGATCTTTATGTAAAAACTCACTTCCTGTCAAGACAATGTCCCTTGAGAACGCCTGACCTTGCTTCAGCAAATATATACAACAACATTGTTGCATGAATTCCAATGGTACCAAATCCATACCAGTCCTCATTGGCCACAATGCATCTGTCTTTGACGTTCCAATACTTTTACGTTGTGCCGGAAAATCATACGACGAGTATCTTAAACAGATGAATGTCCATTTTGGTGACAGTTTGCCACTGATAAAATCTTTACTGCAACGCCAACATGCCCCACTGAAGCTGTCAAACGGAGATTACTGCCGTGCAAACATAAGTAGTGTTTACCAGTGCTTGTTTAAAGATGATTTTGACGCCCACGACGCTTTGGAGGACGTCAAAGCTCTAAGAAAGATTCTGTTCAGTCCTGAATTAGCAATCGACATCAAAACCATATTTAATGGCTGCCAGATAAGAACAGTTCATGATACGAGAGTTGACTTGGATTTTCTTGACAAAAGGCTCGAGATATTTATGTATTTTATTATATCATAATAAAAGAAGTTAACGTTTAACGGTGTCAGCGGTTTCTCTCATGCGGGTCCCGGGACTCCGGGTCCTTCGTTACCGTATATAAACACTGGCTCAAATGGCATTCGGCTTACTCACCGATCGTTCGCTACGTCGCTTATGCCTCGGATATCACGTAATAGTCTTTCTTCTTTATCTCCTCTGGAGATTATGCCGATTTCAAACGAATGACCGCTCCTTTCAACGGTGACTTCGCCTGTTTCAAACTTCGTCCTCGACCTTGACGAGTTCTTGGTTGGCGGACATTGCCGATGCAATCTATTCGGTTACCAAAGACTTCTGTCACGTCGTTGCCAGCCTGTTTCGGCTGTGATTCCTTCGTTGGGGCGCCTCGTTGCTTGGCCAGCCGACGGTACCGAGTCGACCGTCGCCTACGTTTTTTGCTTTCGCTCGATAGCCCAGCTCGCTTTATTTTTAGCCATCCGTCGACATCGCATTTTCCCCTTCGCCTCTACGGCCGGTTCTTCGTCAAATACAAGTTCCTGTCCTCGGCATTGGGCAGTCGACATCGTCAGGTACGAACTTAAATTTCGTTCCACCACAGTTAATAGTTTACCTTCGCTCAGCCTCGAATCTCGTCGTCGATTCTCTCGGTTCGTTGTTGGGGTCTTTTTTTTCCCGTACCCCAATTTCCCGCGTTTGTGAGGCCTGGTTTTTTTTTTTCTTCCCACTTCGTTCGGCTATCCTAAACGCGGATTTCGTCGGATTTGCCCAACCTTTTGGACGATCCGTTCGCCTTGTATGAGCCGTCGTTCTCGCTGTGGGAGAAGCGCGTAGTTTTACCCCCTCGTCGCAAAATTATCCGATATCAATTTCGGGGATTGAGGCGTTCACCATTTTCTCGCCGCGTCTTTACTTCGCGATATACTGTTGGTTGACATACGATCGCACCTTTTCGAAGGGACGCCGCTGCACGACGGTTGTTAACAGATCGGTCCAGGATGAACTCCGTTTAACCGATTTGTTCACTTTATTTATTTTTTCATACTTTGTCATCCGGGAATCCCGGCATTGGGTCTGGTTCCTCATACCGGAACGCCGGTCGATGTTCCGAGGTTCCCAGCTGCACCGGTATTCACCGTCGTTCGGTTTACCTTAGCGCCTCGTGGTGTCCCCCCCGGTTGTGTGGCCGCCCGGGGAGGGTTTGTTCGTCTCGTTCCCTCGCTCTGTCGCATAATAATTCGCGGTCAGTCGCGTGCGGTTAGCTATCCGTTTTTCAGTTTGCATCGTTTCGCACCGCTGTCAGGGGGGTGGTCGTCTCCTTCTGTCGCATAGTAATAATTCGCGTGCGGTTAGCCCTCCGTTTTTCAGTTTGCATCGTTTCGCTCCGCTGTCAGGGGGGTGGTCGTCTCCTTCTGTCGCATAGTAATAATTCGCGGTCAGTCGCGTGTGGTTAGCCCTCCGTTTTTCAGTTTGCATTGTTTCACACCGCTATCAGGGGGGTGTTCGTCTCCTTCTGTCGCATAGTAATAATTCGCGGTCAGTCGCGTGCGGTTAGCCCTCCGTTTTTCAGTTTGCATCGTTTCGCACCGCTGTCAGGGGGGTGGTCGTCTCCTTCTGTCGCATAGTAATAATTCGCGTGCGGTTAGCCCTCCGTTTTTTCAGTTTGCATCGTTTCGCTCCGCTGTCAGGGGGGTGTTCGTCCCCTTCTGTCGCATAGTAATAATTCGCGGTCAGTCGCGTGCGGTTAGCCCTCCGTTTTCAGTTTGCATTGTTTCGCACCGCTATCAGGGGGGTGTTCGTCTCCTTCTGTCGCATAGTAATAATTCGCGGTCAGTCGCGTGCGGTTAGCCCTTCGTTTTTTCAGTTTGCATCGTTTCGCACCGCTGTCTGGGGGGTGTTCGTCTCCTTCTGTCGCATAGTAATAATTCGCGTGCGGTTAGCCCTCCGTTTTTCAGTTTGCATCGTTTCGCACCGCTGTCAGGGGGGTGTTCGTCCCCTTCTGTCGCATACTAATAATTCGCAGTCAGTCGGTTAGCCCTCCGTTTTTTTCAGTTTGCATTGTTTCGCACCGCTGTCAGGGGGGTGTTCGTCTCCGTCTGTCGCATAGTAATAATTCGCGGTCAGTCGCGTGCGGTTAGCCCTCCGTTTTTCAGTTTGCATCGTTTCGCACCGCTGTCAGGGGGGTGGTCGTCTCCTTCTGTCGCATAGTAATAATTCGCGTGCGGTTAGCCCTCCGTTTTTTCAGTTTGCATCGTTTCGCTCCGCTGTCAGGGGGGTGTTCGTCCCCTTCTGTCGCATAGTAATAATTCGCGGTCAGTCGCGTGCGGTTAGCCCTCCGTTTTCAGTTTGCATTGTTTCGCACCGCTATCAGGGGGGTGTTCGTCTCCTTCTGTCGCATAGTAATAATTCGCGGTCAGTCGCGTGCGGTTAGCCCTTCGTTTTTTCAGTTTGCATCGTTTCGCACCGCTGTCTGGGGGGTGTTCGTCTCCTTCTGTCGCATAGTAATAATTCGCGTGCGGTTAGCCCTCCGTTTTTCAGTTTGCATCGTTTCGCACCGCTGTCAGGGGGGTGTTCGTCCCCTTCTGTCGCATACTAATAATTCGCAGTCAGTCGCGTGCGGTTAGCCCTCCGTTTTTTTCAGTTTGCATTGTTTCGCACCGCTGTCAGGGGGGTGTTCGTCTCCGTCTGTCGCATAGTAATAATTCGCGGTCAGTCGCGTGCGGTTAGCCCTCCGTTTTTGTTTTTTTTTTTGTTTTTTTTTTTGTTTTTTTTCAGTTTGCATCGTTTCGCACCGCTGTCAGGGGGGTGTTCGTTAATAATTCGCGGTCAGTCGCGTGCGGTTAGCCCTCCGTTTTTTCAGTTCGCATCGTTTCGCACCGCTGTAAGGGGGTGTTCATCTCCCTCGCTGCCTCTACTCGGTACGTCGGGGAGGCTCGTTACGTCGCTTAATAATTAATAATTCGCGTGCGGTTTGCGGGTTCGCACCGCCTCGTCTCGCACCGCCTCGTCTCGCTGTCAGGTGGGTGTTCGTTTCCTTCTGTCGCATAGTAATAATTCGCGGTCATTCGCGTGTGGTTAGCGCTCCGTATCGGTTCGCACCGCCTCGTTTCGCACCGCTGTTAGGGGGGGTTGTCTCCTTCGCTTCTTCTACCCCTTACGTCGGGAGACTCGTTACGTCGCATAATAATAATAATAATTCGCAGTCATTCCGCGTGCGGTTAGCGATCGGTTCGCACCGCTGTTCGGGGGGGGGGGGTATTGTCCGTCTCCTACGCTGCCTCTACCCCTTACGTCAAGGAGGTTCGTTACGTCGCTTAATAATCATAATTCGCAGTCTTTCGCGTGCGGTTAGCAATGGGTTCGCACCGCTGTTCGGCGGGGGGGGGGGGGGGGGTATTGTCCGTCTCCTTCGCTACGTCGCTTAATAACAACAATTCGCAGTCTTTCGCGTGCGGTTTGCGATCGGTTCGCACCGCTGTTCGGGGGGGGGGGGGGTTACTCTTCTCCGTCGCTGCCTCTACTCCTTACGTCGGGGCGGCTTGTTACGTCGCTTAATAATAAGTCGCAGTCTTTCGCGTGTGGTTAGCGATCAGTTCGCACCGCTGTTCGGGGGGGGGGGGGTATTGTCCGTCTCATTCGCTTCATCTCCCCCTTCCGTCGGGGAGGTTCGTTACGTCGCTTAATAATAATAATTCGCAGTCATTCGCGTGCGGTTAGCGATCGGTTCGCACCGCTGTTCGGGCGGGGGGTATTGTTCTTCTCCTTCGCTGCCTCTACTCCTACGTCGTGGAGGCTGGTTACGTCGCTTAGCGTTCGGTTCGCACCGCTGTTCGGGCGGGGGGTATTGTTCTTCTCCTTCGCTGCCTCTACTCCTTACGTCGGGGAGGCTCGTTACGTCGCTTACCACTAATTCGCTGTTATTCGCGTGCGGTTAGCGTTCGGTTCGCACCGCTGTTCGGGCAGGGGGGGTATTGTTCTTCTCCTTCGCTACGTCGCTTAACAATAATTCGCAGTCATACGCGTGCGGTTAGCGATCGGTTCGCACCGCTGTTCGGAGGGTATTGTTCGTCTCCTTCGCTGCCTCTACTCCTTACGTCGGGGAGGCTCGTTACGGCGCTTAGTTATAATAATTCGCGGTCATTCGCGTGCGGTTTGGCGCTCCGTATCGGTTCGCATCGCCTCGTTTCGCACCGCTGTCAGGGCGTGTTCGTCTTCTTCGCTGCCGCTACTCCTTCCGTCGGGGAGGCTCGTTCCATCGCGTAGTAATAATCGGTCATTCGCGTATTATTAGCGCTCCGCATCGTTTCGCATCGCCTAAGGGGGAGGGGGGGGGAGTTTTCGCTACCCATGCATCTGACGTCGGGGAGGCTCGTTCCATCACGCAATAATTATCTGCTCATTCGCGTGCGTTTAGTGTTTGGCATCGGTTTGCACCTTCAATAGGGGTGTTCGCGTCTTTTGCTGCCACCGCTCCCCCGTTCATCCCAGTTTTTTCGCGCACGGTCAGCGAGTCGCAACGTATCGCACCGCTTACGGGGGGAGGCTGTTCTCGCTCGTCGATAGTCCTGTCATCTCCTACTTCCGCCCCTTTCCGTTGTAGGCCTACCGTTGGTCCTTCCGCTCGTAGCTCGGGTCACTCCCCTAAACTTTCGGGAATTTCAGAGGGAGTTAGAGCGTCACCCGGACCGCGCCCGCGTGATTTTTTTTTTGTCGTGGAGGGGATTCTAGATGGTCTTTGATTCGCATGCGGTGTGCCTTGTCTCGGCGAGGCGCAACTTGAAATCGGCAATGCAAAATCCCGATGTTATCGATGCATATTTGGCCAATGAAGTTTCAAAACCGTGTTTTTGGTCCCGTCGCTGTTCCGCCGGTAGCTGCTCTTCAATGTAGCCCGTTTGGTGTTATCCCCGAGAAGAACCAGCCTGGGAAATGGCGCCCTCCTGGCCAAGTTCGATGGGCATCAAGGAACGTTCTCATTCATTCGTCGGAACGTTACCTCTTAGGTCTGCGATGGCGCAACCAATACTACGTTGATCTGAATCTCCCATTTGGGCTGCGGTCCGCCCCCTTTCTTTTTTTTCGATTCCGTTGTCGCCTTGCTCGAATGGATCTTGCGCTGCAACTACAATAAACAGAAAAGGTTTTCTATTCCACTACCATCGTTGTTTTGTCCCCCCCCCCCCCCCCGCCTAACGATCGCGCCCGGTGATTCGAGTCAATGCGCGGTCAATGTCGCCAAAGCCCGGTCGGTGTTCGGACGTTTAGGCCTCCCTCTCCGGGTTCCACCACGCGCCTTGGGTATCGAGTTGGACTCGGTCCGTCAACTCGTGCGCCTTCCGTCGTGCAAATTTATGGCTTCCCTCGAGTTGTTGCAACGCTGGGCCACGAAGCGTTGTTGCACCCGCTCCGAACTGGAATCGTTAATCGCCTCCCCGGCCGCTCCTTTGTTCGTCGGATGATCGAACTTCTCAGCGCTTTCCGTTCGCCCTCGCACCCCCTTCGTCTCAACGTTGCCTGTCGCCGGGAGTTGGCGTGGTGGTTAGAATTCTTTCCCGTCGTCGTTGCCGCCCACGTTTGTGGTTCGTTTTGGGCTCGCACCCGTGGTCCGTTCAATTCGTCCCGCCACTTGTCTTTGGCGGATGTTGAAGTATCTCCTGGTTCCATTCCGCCCGCATTTCTTCTACGCCGTTCAGGTCACGACATCTGCCTAGTATTGGCTCTCCAACACTTTCTGGCTTACCGCGGTCTATCAGCTGATCTCCTCACTCGTGCTGGCATTACTGGAAAGTACTCCAGTCATAGTTTCCGCATTGGGGCAGCCGCGGAGGCAGGGGTACCGGCTCATTTAATTCAAGTCCTGGGTCGGTGGTCCAGCGCGGCTTATCGGGAATCCGTTAGCACGTCACCAGCAACGATTACGCGCATCGCTCCGCTTCTTTCAGGGGTTGGAGTCAGTCTTGGGAGGCGGTTCCCAACGGTAACCTTTCTCCAACCCCCCGTGGTTGTAGCCTTACATTGGAGGAGGTTCCGTTGGTTGGGGGGTTGTGTGCCCTGTCGGTAGAATTAGCATCGTGGCTCGGCGCTATCGACAGGATAGCTAACCTCGTCCACCCCTGGAGGCGAGATACCCTGGGGACGAGGTTGCGGGGTAGCTACTGACTCCATCCCCTCCGATCTGCAATACGGCAAAGTACCTAGATAATTCAATATGTGACGTTAGCGTGTGTCATTAACATAACGTGAGCATTGTTAACTATTCATACAAGGAAGGGGTAACGTATTTGTTATTTACGATTATTGAACACCGTGTGGGTAGTTAAATGTATTTTATTATATCATAATAAAAGAAGTTAACGTTTAACGGTGTCAGCGGTTTCTCTCATGCGGGTCCCGGGACTCCGGGTCCTTCGTTACCGTATATAAACACTGGCTCAAATGGCATTCGGCTTACTCACCGATCGTTCGCTACGTCCCGCCCTCTCCCACCCCTTCACATTGTTTCTTCTTCAAATATCGCAGTTTAGGTTCCTTCGCGCCAGCTAGATTCGCATCCGTCGATGCTTGGCATATTGTACGGTGAGCTCTTCAACTTGGGTAAGTACCGATCTACATGTACTTCTTCTTCATAGTTTTGTTTCTTTCCCCGTTTTAGACGGGTGACTTTGCAGATCGCGGGATGGAGGAGGTTCCGTTGGTTGGGGGGTTGTGTGCCCTGTCGGTAGAATTAGCATCGTGGCTCGGCGCTATCGACAGGATAGCTAACCTCGTCCACCCCTGGAGGCGAGATACCCTGGGGACGAGGTTGCGGGGTAGCTACTGACTCCATCCCCTCCGATCTGCAATACGGCAAAGTACCTAGATAATTCAATATGTGACGTTAGCGTGTGTCATTAACATAACGTGAGCATTGTTAACTATTCATACAAGGAAGGGGTAACGTATTTGGTATTTACGATTATTGAACACCGTGTGGGTAGTTAACAATCATTTGTAGGAAATCTGTATTGTCCATATGCAGGAGAAAGTCCAATAACACACGGCATGGCTGTAAAAATTGCTGGTTCTGGCTTGTCGTACGAAGATCTTTGTTGTTTGTACCAAAAATTCGGCGATGCTGGCGTTGTTGGAATACTATCAAGCGTGCATTAATATTGTCAACAACAGCCGAAGTGTTTGCGATCTGGTGACAAGAAACCACGCGTAACAAGCCATAAAAGGATCCTCGAAAACATTTTAATGCATTTTCAATCGAAGTATGGAGCAAAAGCTGCCGATCAATAAGAGAAATTCATCACAGGATCGATCTAAAACTCCTGATCATTTCGTTCAACGCTATTTACTGTAAATAAATTCCTCGTTCATGCATCTCATGCCGCGTGTTTATTTTCTCGCGTCGCGTGAAAATTGCGCCTGCGAACACATGCACGCGCATGTCAATTCATTGATCTTGCAGAATGCGAAAAACTGGCCGCGCCGATACAAGCTTCGAGACGAGTTCGGTAAGGTACCCTGAAAATTTGCATAGAATTAGATATACACGCGCTAAGTGCAATAATAAGTTATCTCGAAAATCTGTCATGGGAAATTTTATAGAAAGGCGTTTTTCGATTCCGAAAATTTGGCATGATAGATTTTTATTAAACTTGCACACAAGATTCCTTGAAGTAAAAATAAGCAATCGGCCCTTTAAAAAATGGGGTTCACCGACCTCGTTTCTGAGATAAACGCTCCCATTCCCGTTATTTTCTGATGTTTTCATACGTATTGTCGCCATGGCAACCAAAAATAATCGAAAATTATTATTGATTTTTAATTAATTTGATGTTCTCTCCCGATTTACAGGCTTTAAAATCTTGTAATCAGCAGAAAAAGCAAAATTTCGCATCTCTAGACTTTTACTTAGAAAGTGTATCGAGCCACCTTAAGCAACATTGAATTACAATGACACATGAATCAATATATCATTTTCATAGTTTACAATATATCATTAAGGGGACATAATGCTACATGTAGATTATTAATTGTTATACAATAGTGATGAAATTGTATTTAGGTGTTTACCTTTTCATTACTTTCTTGTCTTGTGGCCATACAGTGTCTGCAAAATCGAAGTGCTCCCCCTACACCTTCTTTAAAACCACTTATGTAGTTACTCCCCAGTGTGTCACCAGTCCACAACAAGAGACCTCCCCGGAAAGATCTTTCAACACCATTTATCATGAAACTATGACCATTCTCCTTAAAAGGAAAAAGGAACAAAAGAGGATATTTTAAACACATGTAGTTTGTTTGAGACACAATTACAAGTGTATTCACAACTAGAAAAAGGCTAGGGATGCACCGGAACCAACTTTAAAAGTTCCAGCCAGAACCGGAACTGAAATAAGTTCCTGTTGGAATCGGCCGGAACCGGAAATCAGAGTAGTATCTTTCTGTTTGAACCAGTAGGCAGATTATGTAGCTTAGTCTGACATTCGATACATGGGCGATCGTCAAGCTCATGTTAATCTGACATTGTCCCTGTGGAATGAAATTAATGGTCAAAAAGTATACCATACTGGTATCATGGATACCATGCATACTGGTATCATGAACATTTTTGTCCAATCTATTGTAAATATTGAATATTCAAGCTCCAGAAAGTCTTTTGTTTCCTAATAGTTGATCTGTTTTTAATATATTGGGTTGACGTCATGCATAGTCTTGGAAAGCCTGAGCACTACAGATCAACCGCTGACCATGTTTTGACAAATAGGTTCCAGACGAAGATTCCTGCCAGAACTGAAATTTGGAAAAATCTGAGTTCTTGCCGGAACTACCCGGCAGGAACCAAGTTCCGGTGCATCCCTACAAAAGGCTTCACTTTTTAAAAATAGAAACCATATTGACAATATTATACCTTTGCAAGGGAGTTGACATCTTGAATAAAAGGCAGTAGGAGTTTATTTATACCAAACATCTTTATATCCTTTGTTTTGGCAATACAAATCAGTTGGATATTGCGCACAGTGGACCGGAACAATGGCCGTATATTTCCTAGCACATAGTAGAAGACTCCTACAAAAAAGTCAACCACAATAAAATACTAATGCTCAGAGAGATCTAATTCCTGAGAATCTCTATGTTTCACAAGATAAATGTTTGCCTTTTGAACACACCTAAACTTGTCCACAATGTAAACAACAACATTTTACAACGATTCATACCTGTTACAAAGCCTGCAAAGCCAGTAAATGATGGTGTGTTTTCGAAAAGTATCATGATAGTTTTCTCTGTCCCAGCTGTGGGTGGTTTCGAAGAAGGTCAACTGCCTTTGGCTCTAATTATGCTGTTCTTGCTAATACAGGTATATGTAGTAAACTCCTTTGTTGCCAAACTATGATCATGCATAACGATAAGTGGAGACCACTTATCTTTAATGCGTTGCACCGAATGCTCTGAATTGACTTCAACAATTATTTCCAGGCAAATTTCTTGCTTTCTTTTGTTCAGGTTTTTATGTTACTGAGATTTGACTGAATAACATCTAGATCTTAGACTTCCACTTTTCCATGATTTTATTAATTTCTAAAAATTCATTTTGCGCTTTCTCTCATTCTTCATTGCTAGTTTAGCAATTGGATTAAAATTCTTAATCCACAATTACCAACTCCCTCACTAATCTACCTTTAAACAAGGCAATATTAATCCAGAATAGCTAACTTAGTGTTAGAGATTTTTAACCCCAGGAATAGCCTTAATCCTAGATTAAGTTAATCACTTTTTGGACAACCAGCCCATGGAAATTTTCATTGTAGGAACAAAGTATAGTTTCAGTGAGGAAATATCAGAGTTTAAAATAATATTTAAGCATGCTTATTTTTTGTAGGCTTAAAACTAAAAGTTTAAAGCTGTAAAATAAAAGTTTAGCTACTTTTGTAGCCAGCTGTTTTGCATAAGGACACACCAATTTAATTGTTCGGGCATAGATCCGACCAAAATAAAATTTGTATATACCTATTATTTACTTTGATCAAAAATTGGTTATTTTTGTGCTTTTTCAACCTCATACATAGGCTTTTCACCGGCGAGGCAGGTTTTTATTTCCATTTTTTCCCGACCGACCGACCCTACTGCAAATGCATAGCAAATTGCCAGCAAATTAAACATGGCGAATTTGCCGGGCTATTGAACCCTGAATATTACTGGTAATGTACCAATAAATTGCAGACATTATTACCTCTGTGATACAATGGTCAGATTCATTTAAAAAGTGGATAATGCATATATTACCTATCTTGTGTATCTTTGCTTTTGAGCCCAAGGGATTAGCTATCTCAAGATCATCATTATCCAATCAGCTGAAGAGCATCATCATGTACAGAAAATATTGGGTGGCTCTTGAAGAATTCTCCATCCATTACATCACAAAGTGAATCAGATGAAAAATGAGGATTGTCAATCTCATGCAAGACATTTGGATTTTGAAGAAGTGCCTATAATTCAAAACACATGACCACAAATTCAAAGTTATTTCGCTAATTAATATAATTTATTTATAATTTTATGTCTTATCTTATTCACTCACATATAAGCATTATGAGTGCACCCTGGATAAAGGTACGTGAGCCTATAAACTATTATTTTAAGAGATAGAAAATGGTTGCCTGTGTAACCTGATGCAAACACGAGAGAGTTTGGGAGAATTTGAAAGTCAATGTGAACCTGAACTGCAGGCAAGGGTTTACATAAGTACTTTCAAATTTGACCAAACTCTCTCAAGTGTTTGCATCAGGTTATATAAACACAGGGTGTCCATTTTCTATCTCTTTTATAAAATAAGACTGTGACATAATATGCTGCATTTTTGTTTGTTTCGATTTTCTTGCCTGCAAGAATAATGAATTCAAGCAGGCTACACTGGAGGTTCGCAACTCCTTCCAGCGCCATCTATGCAAGGCAGGGTCGACGGACACCCTAATCAAATTAAATGGTTACCCAAAAAACCGACCGCATACCGGATATATGCTGCATAGTCTGCTATAAACATGGTAACTTACCAATCACAGCATGTGTAAGACACAACTTATTTTATAAACCGTGATATTAGCATGTTTGTTCTTATAAACAATCATCAACTTACATGCAGGGAATAGGGTAAGACATAAATAAATAAGATAAATATTATTAATACCATCCCAATATTAAGCTGACAAATACTGTATCAGTATACAGTACTATCCCTTGACCACTGGTCTCTTGCCAATTAATAAAGTCCCAAGTATTTAAATCTTACCTCCAAGCTCTTTAACAGTGGAACTCTGTAACCCAATGCTGAAACATGCTTAAATATTTGTCTTTCATCTGCATGTACCAGCCTCCATTTTTTCCCCATTTCCACTTCAACTGGACTCTGCAAGGTATTAATTACATGTTTTGAAAGTAAGTTTTACAAAGTTTCCTTCATTAACTTTAATAACAGACAGGCACAGCACACATACATAACAACAATGTTGAATTTAAAGAAAAAAGTAAAGCTCAGTCCTTACCACCATATTGAAATTTCGTAAAAAGTAGGATTTTTGTTCATGTCGTGAATTTAATCCCTCGAAGACTCGTTCTGCAGAAAACAATTTGTCCATGTCCTGAGTAAACTCGAATTCTTGGCCAATGGTATCCGTTATTTTGGTGGCGAGGGATTTCTTGACAATGTCCAGATACTCGCAAAGTAAGTTGTTTGTCGAATCTTTGACCATTTCCAGAGCACTCTGGGTTAATTTTCCTTTCTCCTTTGCACACAAAAGAAATTTAGCAGCGTGATATTTCATGTCACATCGGGCTGTTTCCTCGTCGAAATTTTCCTCGAACTCATTTACATCTCCGTCGAAATTTATATCATCTGGTTGTTCTTAACTTCTTGAACTTCCAAAACATCGTTGACGTTGTGCTGTCGGTAAAAATGTTTTTGAAGGCTGTTTATCTTTGTAAAAGATCTTGGGCAGCTGACACAGAACACTTTAAAATTTGGTTCGTTTGAGTGAAACCTCGCCAAATGATCAAAAAATCGTTTACTTTCAACGCCACGACAAACAAAGTTACAATAATCACAAGAAAATGCAGTCGGCTCAGCCATTTGTCACTTTACATGACTTGTTTTGATCCCGCCAAACAAAAATGGTCATGGGAACGAGTTACGTCACATACTGTCGCATGGGAACGAGAATGGTTGACACGTGATATTGAATCAGCCAATGAGATACTGTTTTGCACATGAGGGAACTTACAAACCCACGGGATTGTGTGTTGTGGTCTCTTTCAGCTGTTGTTCTTCGCGGTAAACGTTTCAGACTTTGTAGCTTTTCAACAGTTATTTACGCATCTCCAACTATAATGATTATACAACAATGGGGACTCGTGAGCTTATTGGTTTCTTGACATCAAAATGCCTTTGCGATTTACTGGAAGGTAAGATTTCATATTTTAATACCAAACAAGATAGTATATAGGTTAGCGTATAAAATAAATATGTTTATGGTTTCACTTGTGACTGACTCAGTCTTACTGTATTTGTTGCACAATATTGTTTTAGAAAACGCTATTGATGGATGCACACTTCAATTTCTGATGGAAGATATTCAAGAGTTTATAGCCGTTTTACCAAAATCTGGTCACCGTCTTCAATTGAAGCGATTATGAAGGGCAAGATGGACGACGTAAGTTTGGTATTAAGTATAATGTTTAACCTCAATCGCAGGCGTAGATAATCACTGGCACATAGTTAAGATTAAAGGTTTGTTTTAGAAGATCAAAGTTGTATTTTGAATATGTTTTGCAACTACCAAAAGGGCTATTGATTAATACATGGATTTCATAAACAGAACTTGGGAAGAAGACAAGTTCAAAATGGCCGCCAAACATTATGATGGGTAAAGGCTTTTTTCAGATCCAGTGAATGGAGCACCTTTAATATTTCCCTTAGTACTTTCATAGTTTTACATGTCCATAAAGGGTTAGGACTATGATTAAGTTTTGGGGAAGGTTTAGGCTAGAAAAGGTGTCCTACTGAATCTGAAATGATGGTCCCTGCACGAATTAGGGGAGTTCTGGCGAATTACAGTCGCAGTGCCCCAATCCCCAACTCAAGGTTTGTCAGTTTGAGTGATGGAAATTTGAAGGCAATATGATTTTGTATATATTAAGTAAATTTGTTTATCAAAATGGCTATATCAACATGATAAGATAAGACTGCAGTCAGTTGCCATACACTATAGTTTCTTACAAAACAACCTGGGGATTGGGGCAAAATTACCTGGGGTGAAACGACTGGTTACCATTCTAGTGTCGGTTGTCATAATATTAAAGGTGTCATTCTGCGCATGTCCACGTTTTTGTTTACATCGTTTGTTTACATTGCATTATATAAACATTGAACATGAAGTATTGCGGGTTTTTTTCACATGCTTGAGCTTTTCCGCCTAAAAAGGTGAGCTGTTTGGTTCCTAATTAAATGTTGTTAATATATCAAACTACCACTCGTGCCTTCGCGACCTTATCAAATGCTCACTTTCGAACTGTTGCAAATCTATTCCATTAAAGTTTGTTTACATGGCATATTCCTGTACTCAGTTAGTGGTATTGTTTGCAATTGCATGGTGGTCTCAATGGCAAGCTACAGTATGATCTGCTGAATGATGTTCTCAACATACTGTAAGAGCTACTGTACGTGGAGGCATTGGTGTTCAAACTCTGGTTGTCACTGTCACTTTTTAAAATACTGAGCCGTCGTTGTTGAAAATTAACAAAATGATGTTGCAGTTGTTTATTTGCTCTCCTTACTCATTGTCTGTTGGGATTTCAGAACTAATAATAATAATAATAAGCTTTATTTAAGAAGTGTAACTCCATCAGTGGCACACTGTTCTCCCTGGTGGCCGTTCATATTTCTAAAATATAATACATGTATACAAAAATTATTTATATCCTAATGGCCTATATGGACTGTTGCCTAAAAAGGGCTTTGTCGGCTGTCACAACTTACCCCTAACATGGCCCCACCAGAGGCAATCCACCGAGGGTCTTGCTCGCCCTAGTCCCTATTTGGTTGAAGACCCTCAGTGGATTGCCTCTAGTGCCACCATCTAAAATAGCTCTGACCAAGGTAACAAGTTGGCAAATACATAGAATGCCAAGGTAACAACTTGTGATATCTATGTATTTATAATTAATAACAGTCCGGTGTTAGTCACCATACCTGGCTATGCAACCCGCACTTATATATATACAGTACTGAGAAGTAATAGCATTGTACCTATTATTTTGGAGGGTCGCAGTCCCCAGGGAATGCTTCAAGCCGGGCAATCAATTACACCACCCCGCTAGCTAGGCTGTCCCGTGAGACGCCCAGGCCTGGCAGTCCAGTAAGTCGCCCAGGCCTGGCATTCCAGTGTGGCCAGTAATCCGCTACTGCCTAGTTAGGTACTTGTGGTGTTTCTTGCGCGGCCGAGAAAACCCATCTCAATCCCGGGGACTGCAGGTCACACTACTAATAGTGGAGAATAAATATAAAGAAAGCTACAAGATATTCCCGATACACTTACCGAATAGCATCCCTGACCAACCTGAATTGAGTGAATGGCTGTAACAGAAGCACATTATGCCACGCACAAGTAACAGCACACGTGACAACACATACGCCACACATAAGTAACAATACAAGTACACAGGGCCACTTAGGCACAGACACCGGGTCCGAGAACCCACATGGTGTTTTCAACACATACGCAAGGTCACAAAGGTACAACACATACATGCATTACCTATCAAGTTAATTATCACCTGGCATGCCAGGGAAAGCAAGACTCACTGCGTCTGTGCTTGCAGCCGAAGGGTCCAGACGGTGACCAGCCGTCTGTGCCCTAGGAGAACCGTGTCCCCTTCCGAAGGGTACCTTGACCCTAGGGTACCTCGACCCTGGGTACCTTGACCATAGGGTACCTAGACCCTGAAAAATGCCATACCCTAGGGTACCTTGACCCTAGTGTACCTTGACCCTAGTGTACCTTGACCCTAGGGTACCTTGACCCCAGGGTACCTTGACCCTAATAATGTCATGCCCTGTGCATGCCCCCTGAGGGAACCTTGTCGCCCATCCAGCCTTGACAGCTGCCTTCCGCCTACCGAGGGAACCATGTCCTGCAAGCGATACCCATAAACTGACAGGGGACCACCTCCCCAACCTGATGGAAACCTCATCCCGTGGCAGACGCGATGCTCTGCAGCGAGCCATGTCCTGTATGACCAGTCGAGGGAACCATGTCCCGACTACAAGCAGATGTGCATTTTGCCAACAGCGTGCTGGGGGGGGGGTCCGCCACCTAAAATATGCTGCTACTGCTCCCATAGATGAACCCGTATTGCAGATGGAGCCCCCCTGTCGTGAGAACAGTAACTCAAGGGAGGGTGGGAGGGAAAACTGTTCAGGCGAAGAGGTTGTTGAGCTTTGGCGGGAAAACCTCGAGGTTACCCAGGGAGAGCCACAATTACGTCATACTGGCTAACAGGCCCCTCCTGTCAATAGCCCATGCCCCCTATAGGAACAACACGCTACACCGTCCGTATTAATATTATTTATTGCATAAATCCAATTAATAACAGTCCGGTGTTAGTCACCATACCTGGCTATGCAACCCGCACTTATATATATACAGTACTGAGAAGTAATAGCATTGTACCTATTATTTTGGAGGGTCGCAGTCCCCAGGGAATGCTTCAAGCCGGGCAATCAATTACACCACCCCGCTAGCTAGGCTGTCCCGTGAGACGCCCAGGCCTGGCAGTCCAGTAAGTCGCCCAGGCCTGGCATTCCAGTGTGGCCAGTAATCCGCTACTGCCTAGTTAGGTACTTGTGGTGTTTCTTGCGCGGCCGAGAAAACCCATCTCCAATGCGACCCCTCCAGCTTGCTGGAGCGAGGGTTTTTGAGGCCTACAAACCCTCTTCCAGAAGGAGCAACCAACCCCAATTAACTAAGGACCTGTGCGACTGCGGTGAGCACATCCGGAGGTGTGCGAATGTATCGTTGATCTGCATTAATGGACCAGCGGCCAAGAGTCTTGTTCAAGTGATCCAGGATGCCCGTGACCGCTGCGAATGTAGCCGCCCCAATGCGGAAACTGTGGCTGCTGAACGCTGACCCAACCCTGCTGCGGTAAAACAGATTGACAATGGGTGAAGACAACAAGGGTCCTGGGGCGAGCCCCTTATGGATAATGACAGACCCTGAGCTGGTAGGTCGTAACACTTAAATCAAGTTGTGAGACCAGGCTGAGGAGCAAGGCCAGGGGGATGGTGGAAGGATGCGAACCCGCCTGAGGGACTAAACGCTGGAATTGACTTGGAAGCGAAAATGAGACAAGGGCCGTGTTGTCGCAGAGGAAGAGAACATGTAGTTTGGACCAACGGAGCCGTAGAATGCGCTGCAATTTATCATTGGAGTCGAGCTGTAGAAGCAATGGAATCTAGCTCTATACCTAAAAACAGATTAAAACATCAGCATTGTTAGCGGGGCCCTCCCGTTGGGTTGGGTGAAGAGGAAGGCCGAGTCGTTTGAAGGTTTGAAAGGCCGTTGAGACGTATGACTGACACTGGTGGGAGTCTGTGAATCCAGTGAACCACTGAGGCAACGGTGTCGAACAAATAGGGGTGGAGTCGGATCAATGGAATCGAACGTAAACCGAAGGGTAGGACTAGGTCAACATAAAATTGCTCTCGCCAGAACATTCCGAAGCAAAAGTGGTCGGTTGGGTGAATGAAGTCACCACTTCCTGTGGGTATCTCCCCAACATTACACTGGCATATGAGGTCACCACTTCCCGTGGGTATCTCCCCAACATTAAAATGGCATTTGGGGTCACCACTACCTGTGGGTATCTCCCCAACGTTACAATGGTATATGAGGTCACCACTTTCTGTGGGTATCTCCTCAACGTTACATGGTATATGAGGTCACCACTTCCCGTGGGTATCTCCCCAACATTAGAATGGCATTTGGGGTCACCACTTCCTGTGGGTATCTCCCCAACGTTACAATGGCATATATGAGGTCACCACTTCCTGTAGGTATCTCCCCAACGTTACAATGGCATATGAGGTCACCACTTCCTGTGGGTATCTCCTCAATATACACTGGCATGAGGTCACCACTTCCCATGGGTATCTCCTCAACGTTACATGGTATATGAGGTCACCACTTCCCGTGGGTATCTCCCCAACATTAGAATGGCATTTGGGGTCACCACTTCCTGTAGGTATCTCCCCAACGTTACAATGGAATGCGAGGTCACCATTTCCTGTGGGTATCTCCTCAATGTTCAAACAGCAAATGGAGCCACCACTTCCTGTGGGTATCTCCCCGACATTCAAATAGCGGGATGTTCTGGTAGGCCACCTTGACGTCAAATTTGGCCACAAGCACTCCTGGACCGAGCAACATGAGTTCCCAGATGGTGTCGTCGACAGACACATGGTGCATGGAATAGGGGATCTTGCGGAGAGGACAGGTCAAGTATCGGCATCAGTTGTCAGGTTGATTGCGTTTGGAAGCGACAGGTTGGCCAGGATCAGACTGGTAAGCTTGCATCACAGGGTGAGTGTTGTCCGCAGCAATGAGTTCAACAATACACACAGCCAGTTCAATTGAGGATCAGAGACCGTAAATCATGAATACGCGTACCAAGAGAAACCAAGAAGCTCGCATCCTTTTGCCCTAAACATGCAGTGACTGAAGGAGGAAGCTGATGGGGAGGACTGGATAATGGCACAGTAGTCCAATTGGTGACTTGCTGCAGGAGACTTGCTGCAGGCGAGTCTGAAAGAATGCCGCTGTGAACAATGAGGCGTTGCCATTGTAGGAACCTGGTCGGGGCCATCCCTTACTTAACGTGGGCTTGTAATGCCCAAATGATGCCTATATTATAAGGTCAGAACCCTCGAAAAACCTTATAGATACAGATGATAAGACAAAACATATAGGAAGCAGCGATAACGCAACCTACACCAGGGTGTTAGCCAGAAACGAAAAGTTTTGTCCGTTAAACGTAAATTGGGAAAGTTTTTTTGACCGATCAAAGTCTTTAAATACGCTACTTTATATCATTTTGTGGTAACCATGGTGAGGGGAATTAAACTGTCTAACTCTCAAGTTTTAAGTTCAAATTGGCGACAAAAACCGGAAATTTAATACCATATAGTTATCGTTAGATGTTTTGACAGCTTTTAAGGTTGGGTCGCCATCTATTGTTTTTTCCGTGAGAACTCAACTGTAAACGAATTTGTTTGAAAAGACGATTTAAAACTCATGGAGACTTTAGTTCGTTCAAATCCAAGCATATCACATCAAGAATTACTTCAAAGCCAAAATAGTCGATCAACCAAACCAATTTCCAATCAAAACAACAATTTGAACACTTCATAACAACGCCTTGACAGCGTCTCGACAACATTATAAGCTTACGTCACAACTATTGATTTCAAACGACAAAACGTTAGTCTTTCCAAGCTCAACCGGGAAGCGCAGTAGATTTGTAATAGAATACTGTCGTTTGTATCTAGGGGAAAACCCTTAACTTTGTATTATTATTATATTCTATAATTATACAGGTTAAACTTGTTCAGCTATTGATCAATCAAATTACTGGTATCCTACAAGGACCTGCATATACAAATAAGATAAAAATAAAAATAAATAAATAAATAAAAACACTTAATTGATTGATAATATTACAATAAAAGGTCACTAAAAAGTCATACTATGAAACGATATCAGGGTGTTAGCTAGCCCATATAGCGTCCGTTTGACGGACTCTTCCCAATTGAAGTAGCTAAGAGGCTTTCCCAACTGCTCTACTGGAAGATTTTCATTTTTTCTGATGAGAAAGTGTATTCTGTTTGATTTAATACTATTATATCATTCAAAGAACGTATTATTTACAGAATACTTTTTCGCCATTAACTATTTTCTCAAAATGTATCGAGTTTCAATTCATATTCGGTGTGTATTCACTTAAATGAAATGTTGTTCATTCGCCGGAAATGAAATGTACAAAACGAAGCTACGGTACGCGTTGTTTACATCTAAGTAAAGGAGAAAACGTCATCAACTTAATTAGAGCTAAGAAAAGCGATGATAATGTTTGGCTGAAAAAGGCTGAAAATCCATTGTTATTTTTAAACATAAATTAACGGCTATACGTAAATAATGTTTAAATTGTTTAACGCTCTCTTATGAACTACATATCGTTTCATAGTATGACTTTTTAGTGACCTTTTATTGTAATATTATCAATCAATTAAGTGTTTTTATTTATTTATTTATTTTTATTTTTATCTTATTTGTATATGCAGGTCCTTGTAGGATACCAGCAATTTGATTGATCAATAGCTGAACAAGTTTAACCTGTATAATTATAGAATATAATAATAATACAAAGTTAAGGGTTTTCCCCTAGATACAAACGACAGTATTCTATTACAAATCTACTGCGCTTCCCGGTTGAGCTTGGAAAGACTAACGTTTTGTCGTTTGAAATCAATAGTTGTGACGTAAGCTTATAATGTTGTCGAGACGCTGTCAAGGCGTTGTTATGAAGTGTTCAAATTGTTGTTTTGATTGGAAATTGGTTTGGTTGATCGACTATTTTGGCTTTGAAGTAATTCTTGATGTGATATGCTTGGATTTGAACGAACTAAAGTCTCCATGAGTTTTAAATCGTCTTTTCAAACAAATTCGTTTACAGTTCTCACGGAAAAAACAATAGATGGCGGCCCAACCTTAAAAGCTGTCAAAACATCTAACGATAACTATATGGTATTAAATTTCCGGTTTTTGTCGCCAAACAGATTTTGTATATTTGAACTTAAAACTTGAGAGTTAGACAGTTTAATTCCCCTCACCATGGTTACCACAAAATTATATAAAGTAGCGTATTTAAAGACTTTGATCGGTCAAAAAAACTTTCCCAATTTACGTTTAACGGACAAAACTTTTCGTTTCTGGCTAACACCCTGGATATGTAGTTCATAAGAGATCGTTAAACAATTTAAACATTATTTACGTATAGCCGTTAATTTATGTTTAAAAATAACAATGGATTTTTCAGCCTTTTTCAGCCAAACATTATCATCGCTTTTCTTAGCTCTAATTAAGTTGATGACGTTTTCTCCTTTACTTAGATGTAAACAACGCGTACCGTAGCTTCGTTTTGTACATTTCATTTCCGGTGAATGAACAACATTTCATTTAAGTGAATACACACCGAATATGAATTGAAACTCGATACATTTTGAGAAAATAGTTAATGGGGAAAAAGTATTCTGTAAATAATACGTTCTTTGAATGATATAATAGTATTAAATCAAACAGAATACACTTTCTCATCAGAAAAAATGAAAATCTTCCAGTAGAGCAGTTGGGAAAGCCTCTTAGCTACTTCAATTGGGAAGAGTCCGTCAAACGGACGCTATATGGGCTAGCTAACACCCTGTACACATATGCCAGTAGCACAACACAGCAATAGAGTGATGGTAATAAGGCACTGAGTATTCTGAACAAACAGACAGCATACTGGCAAGCAAACTGAATACATTTTATTTATGGCCAGCAGTAATAATGCAACAAGCAATTGAAACAGATGCAATTGCAGGATAAAGCAATGGGGGGGGGGGGGGGATAATATGGCATTAAATGTAATGGTAACAATGGTGAAGGCAATAAGCACTTTGGAGAAACCATGCACTATAGCATGCAGTAATAAAGTAACCGGCACCCCACAGATGCAAGTAGCACAACATAGCATTAATAGAGTAATGGTAATAAGCATTCTAAAAAAGGACAAACAAAAACATATATATATATATACAGCACATGCAGTAGTAGGTTAATAAGCATGTAAGTTATCACCGATCAAAGTGAAGTAGATATCTTTAAGGTAGCAAAGGTAATAAATCACACAATGCAAATAGGACAGTCCACAGCAAGAATAAGGTAACAATGACGTGCAACAGCAAGGCACTTGCACTTTAACAAACCATATAAACAAGGCAACAAGCATTTAATAGCAATAGGGTGATAGTACTAGGGCCAATTTGTAATAAAACACACTTTGGAGAAAAAGAGCAGAGGGACTGCGGTTCCCCAGATAACCGAGCATAAATATTAATGAATACGCGTACCAACAAACCATATAAACAAGGGTATGCAACCTAGATACTTTAATAAGTAAGTGATGTGATCTATGTCAACATGTCAAGTATTATTGAGAGAAAGCTCTGATTGTGGTGTGAGTTTATATTATTAGGAATAAACGTAATAAAAATTCTGTGAAATTGGGCGTATTTCCGACAACTCAACAATATTGGGTAATCTCACCCACATAAACCGAAGCAACATTGGGTATCCACTGTTAAAACAATCTAGCTGAGAACCTTGGTTATTGTAACGTCACCGTGTTCAAACTGCATAAACTCGCATGGAGTCAATGAAACGGCTTACCTTGAGAGCTACCGCTTTGTTCTTGCCATCACTAATGGCGCCAAAATCTCTTTAAAGACTTACCCGGGTCAAGGCGAGCGCGACAGGCGCTGATCGTAGCCGATAAACAGCTCGCCGCTGCTTTTAAAAACAGCAAATACCGGACAGCATCGTTATGGAACTACGCGGTGATAGCAAGGCCCGTAGAACAAATAATATAATAATGGCCGCGATGAAGCGCCTATACCAACTCGACGAAGGAACCCCTTTTATACCCCACAGGACTTTTCCCGAAACGCGGAGTGGAAATTCGGACGACACGGTTGGCGAAGACGAGGGAGGTAGCCAAGACTCGGCAGTACTCAGCACTGGAAGAACTAGCGAACATGAGGAAGCGGCAGTCGAAGCTGGTGTTTATCGACGAAGTTGTTGTGACCGACGATATTAGGTTGTAGCCGACGATATAGGTTGTAGCGAGTCCGAGGGCACTTTTGGAGGCGCAGTGTTGTCCATGAGGTCGGCCACTTGATCAACGGTAACGGTAGACTGGCTGTTGCATGATAAACGGGGCATAAACAACCGAGAACTGCTCATGCGAGAAAGTAAAAACTGTTCAGGCGAAGAGGTTGTTGAGCTTTGGCGGGAAAACCTCGAGGTTACCCAGGTGAGAGCCACAATTACGTCATACTGGCTAACAGGCCCCTCCTGTCAATAGCCCATGCCCCCTATAGGAACAACACGCTACACCGTCCGTATTAATATTATTTATTGCATAAATCCAACTAATATTTTAATTATGTAGTTTGTGTACCAGAACAATATCTCATGAGTGAGATATTGAATTACCGTTGTTGAGTGAACACAGTGAGTACAACAATGCTCACACCTAAGGTTCAACTGTATTTTTTAGAATGTAAAAGAGGTTGATGCTGATGAACCAGTGCTTTCACAACCTTCAACCAGTTCATCAACACCAACTAGTATTGATTTGTCAGATGATAGTGGGAAAGGAACCGACAATGACAAAGCAATCGACAATGGCAAAGAAACTAACAATGGGAAACCCAAACCACAACCTTTCTAGAATAAAACTCTGAAGCAGTTAGAGACCAATGCACTCCCAGATAATTTGCCTTTCCCCGAGAGATTATCTGTCCGTGTGGAAGTTGCGATTAGTAAAGGATCCACTTTACCTGTAAGAAAGCAACTAATTGCGGATGTTGGTTCATTCTACTTTGGACTGTCAAGTCACCCAAGGCAAGGTGACTACAAAAGAATAGCAATCATGCTATGTGATAAATTTCCAGAGCTGAAAGATTCCAATCCCTCAAGTTATTGGGTAAGTTTTGAAAATAATTTCATATACAGAAATGGTAGCTTTTCAGAGGGATGCATGAAGGGTCTTTGCTTGAAATTTAATTCCTTATGTCAGCAGTATACCTTAAACCTAATTGATCCTTGAGTTATAAATAGAGCAATTTATTAGGCCAAACATTTATTATAGGCCGTGGACTGAGAAAAAAACATGAGGTATTTCTTTTATAAATTAATATGAGCGAACGAGCAACACAAAATTGAGTAAAAATTTTGGCTGGAAATTTCCATGTTTGGATGGCCTGATCAAACATGGGTATTGACCAATCAGAGCTTGTGTATAGTATACATGTTATTTTATTATTGATTTTGTATTTCTAGTGAAGCTTCTGTTGAGAGACTGTATCTAGGAGAAGGGCTTAAAAATTTCTATTGCATTAGTACATTAGATTGGGTGCTTCAATGTGTGCATCATTGAGTGTGCATCATTGAGCACAAGTAGAAAAGAGAACAACTAACCAATGATTTTGTAGCACAAAGATGCTTTGCATGCACCTTACAACTGAACTTTTGAGATTTAATTTAATTTTTAAATAGCTAAGTTTATTCTATTGGATGTTTTAATGCACGGAGAAAACTTGAATTTTTACTCGTTTCAACAATTGACTGACTCCCATTCAGCGAGGAGTCAACTTTCCATTGATACACACATTGGAGCGCCCAATTTAGGTACTATTTGCGATATAAATATTTTATCTCCTCTTATATACAGTCTCTCAACAGAAGCTTTACTAGAAAACGAGTTCCAACTGATTACTTAGAGATACAAAGTAGACATGAAATACTTAAAGATGCTGACTGGTCATTTTTTTAAACTTTGGTCAGTGATATTTCAATAATGAGTGACTGAAAGTAATCAGCTTAATAGGGTATTTTTGTCCTCTAATGTAGGTCTGCCTGTTATGAGTTTTGGGCAGAACCAGAACAATTTGAGTTCTGTCTACAAGTTCTTGTGCATGCATCCCTAAAATATATTTTTTAGCATTTGAGAGGTTTTGCACTTTGTGACCCATAACGTAATTTCATTAAGTTATGTGTCCTCTACCTGGTGTAAGTATGAAATTACAAATGCTAGAAAATGATTGATTTTTTATAGATAACAGTGCAAAAACAGTTGAGCCAATATTTTAGAAACCAGAGGCGATACTCGACCAATCAATGTTCCCCAAAGAGAAAATCTACCAACAATACAACAGCGAAAAAAATAAAGTTACATGAAGAAGACAATGGTGAGGTTCAGAAAAGAAATTTGGAGCTTTTGAGAGATGCTAAAGCAGGATCTATGTCCAATAAAACCTACAAAAGTTTGATCGAGGACACTTTTTGTGAAAGAAGAAAATTTATTCAAAGTACTGCAACTTCGTCCATTGAAGTTTTAACAATGTGTCCATATCTGGGCAACCCGGAAAATGTAAGTACAGATTTGTTTTGTACATAGGAATTGTAACATGATTTGTTTTTGAACATAGGAATCTCGTACCAAGATGAAACTCTCCATGTAACCTTTGAATTGTACTTGATTAAGGTGGCTCGATAGTCTAAATCATGAGAAATTGCATTTATTTCAAAATGACTCCATTTTGACTATCGAACCACCTTAAGTGGATGTGGTCACCTTTTTGCAGTCAGTCCCTAAGCTAATTCCCAATTATGACCGCTTAACCTTTTCATTCCCATCAATGCCATTTGGCACTTTTATTTTTTAATCTGTCTAATGTCAGACAATTTTACTTGTCAGACAAAGACCTCCTGACATGGTGGGAGTTACAGGGTTAATACAGGTTTCATAGTTCATGATATAGAGAATATTATACTGTGGCTTGAAGATATGAATTTTATCTTTTAGTTGTGAAAACAGAAATTACATATTAATGAACATAGTGAATGAGCAAAATATTGTTATCAGCACAAGAAGATAAAATTCATATCTTCAAGCCACAGATAATTTTCTTTTTATTATGACGTAGCAACACAATTAATATTCAAGATGTCATTGGTATCTTCACTAGTGAACTATTCTTGGATTTTTTGTTAATGTTCTTGCAATTGATTACAATTGTTTTTTAAACAACATTTAGGTAAGAAAAGAAGTGCAACAAATTATTAACAAAGATGCTCTAATAGAAGCCGAGAGCCGGTTAGAAACAGCATTCAGAATTATTGAAAAGAAAGAGAAAGCGAGTTCACTATCCAGTGAAGAAATTGTCAAAGCTGTGGAAACAATAGAGAGAAGAACAAGAAAAAAGAAAGGAGCTAGTCTTCTCAAGTTTAAAGATGTAAGTTTCCACACTGACTGTTAATACATTATTGAGGATTATAATATGGCACAAGCTACTTCCGGTGAAATTGCATGCTCTGATTGGCTGAGACACGTCACGTGTCGGTCCATTATTTCCCGTAATGGATCGGTACGGATTTTGTCAGCCATTTTGTTTACAAAGAGCGAACAACGATAGGAAACATTGAAAAGCAGCAAAAATTGAACGAATTTAAATTAGCTTCTAATCGTATGAAGGTGCATAACAAATTGTCAAAGTATTAATTGTCATATCATCGGGTCTTACTACATCCCGGGCGTTCTTTGTCAGCGCCCACGAGCACTCGTCTTCTGCACCTTTTATTAGTATTAAGGAAACCCAACCCCAACACAACAAAAGATCCTAACCCTAACCCCCGCCTAATGGGTTAGGGTTAGTAAACTAATTAGGCGGGGGGGTTAGGGTTAGAAAACCCGTTAGGCGGGGGTTAGGGTTAGGATCTTTTGTTGTGTTGGGGGTTGGGTTTCCTTAATACTAATAAAAGGATCGTCCAGAAGACAAGTGCTCGCGGGCGCTGACAAAGGTTGCCCGAGATGTAGTAAGATCCCATATCATCAGTTCGAATAAAAATGGTAATTTTAAATTCCCAGGAGCATAAAATCTTGTGCTTAAACAACAATAGGTCAGTGATGGATCCAGCACCCCACCCCCCCCCCCCCCCCACCAGATCAAGCGAGGTGAGATCAGGCCCGCCCCAGGTGACAATCTTACATAAGATCTTATAAGATCTTATAAGATCTTATATAAGATCTTATAAGATCTTATGTAAGATCTTGCAAGTTCTTGCAAGAAATTGCAAGATCTTGCAAGATCTTGCAAGATCTTACATAAGATCTTGCAAGATCTTATAAGATCTTGTAAGAATGTGTAAGATCATGTAAGATCTTGTAAGATCATGTAAGGTTTTGTAAGATCTTGTAAGATCTTGTAAGATTTTGTAAGACCTTGTAAGATCTTGTAAGATCTTGTAAGATCATGTAAGATCATGTAAGATCTTGTAAGATCATGTAAAGATCTTGTAAGATCTTGTAAGATCATGTAAGATCTTGTAAGATCTTGCAAGATCTTGTAAGATCATGCAAGATCATGAAGATCTTGTAAGATCTTGTAAGATCATGTAAGATCTTGTAAGATCATGTAAAGATCTTGTAAGATCTTGTAAGATCATGTAAGATCTTGTAAGATCTTGCAAGATCTTGTAAGATCATGCAAGATCATGAAGATCATGTAAGATCTTGTATGATCTTGTAATATTGTAAGAACTTGTTGTAATTCAGCTATAACAAGATCTTACAATATTATATATATATATAATTACTGTAGGTAAATAATTAAAAGTAAAAAGACTTATAAATCTCTGTTTTTAAAATACAAATAATTACAAAATCACTATAAATTACTATAAGTCATTGAAAGGTTGAGCTATTTATAGTGTTTATTTGCACATCCAGTTTTCTTGCATCCATGCACTTCTGGTTGCATGCATCAACCACTTGCTGCTGGAAAGAACATCTGAAAATATTGAATGAATGCACAATGTTAGTATGTGCTGTATACAGTAACCTCTTTGACAGAATTTCGTTCCTTTGCTATGTTTGTGAGACATTTCAGTTTGTTTGATAATGCAAATGTGATCCATTGACATCACATATCTATACAGTTCAAAGTATACATGTCTTATTGGAGAGGAGTATATGTCTTTGTTAAATTATCAAACAAGATAATTAGAAACTGTGCAGGTTTGGTGTTCCAGGAGAAACACGCATACAAGATTCCTTTAAAGTGATTTTGTTTGATAATCGTAAAGATATACAGTACAACTTTTCCGAATAAATCATTATGCATGTGTGACGTCACTCATGTTTAATATACATATCAAACAGAAACAATAAACAAAAAACTATAAAATGTTAGTCACCAACAACAGTCTTTCTCAAGACTACAGTACAACAACCTGGACGATCAACTTCACACATAAAATGTTACTCTGTCATTCTAACCAAAGTTTTCCCCAACTCTACTTATCAAACATTTTATTTGTCCTTTTTAAATCAAGTAGTGTCCTCTTTGATTTTTTCAACAACTCTAGTGTCTGTTGTCTAATTCATTATTCTCAAAAAGCAGTGGCAACAGCTTTAGAGCACATTTTACTGGGTCTTTAGGTCCTGCTGCCACATTTAGGAGGTTTATAAAACCATCATGTATCTTTAATAAATACAAGACAATTACAAAGCAATTAATACTTACAAATTAATATTTACAAATACCACAAAAATTAATTTGCACAGCAAGTAGTATTATGTGAACAATATACAAGGTTGTACTTAAGGTAATTATAATTAAAATTACTTACAAATTCCACAACCTCTGTTTGGACATTGGTGCTAGCCAACTGGAGAACTTCTATCAGGCAAGACCTACAAGTACATAATGAAAAAAGCAAAATTATTGTAATAACACTTCAATCTTGATGATTTGTCATGCTTTGCTGGAGTGGGTTACGTTGTTGCCCTGACCAAATGCAGGGAGCGCTGCCCCCTGTCAAAAATCAAATGTGGTTGAATCAAATGTTGTGTACCTCCTCCAGAGCCAACTCTGTGTCTGCTTATTTCTTAGTTTTTCCAAGTCAAGAAGCTCTCTGAAAAACTAAGAAGACACAGAGTTGCCTGCAGAGGAGCCTAAACGTTGTGGGTGATTACTATCAAAATTGACACATGTCATTGAACATTTATACTATATTCGTTTATATTGTGAAACTAATTATAAACAATGTTATATGCAAATGTATTACTTTCAACTCATGACCAGTGGCCACACCCATGGCATTTGACTTTGATGAGCATTTCTCCACTTCTGAAATTTGGAAAATATCATAACGAAATTATAGAAAGATTGGCATTTAGTCATAGCTCTTAGCCCTTCTCTAAATCTTCTTCCACTCTTGTTCCTCTCACACACTTAAGCACCACAAAACACACTTTAGTTCCCAAAACAAGCTGTTTTGGCATTGTCAATTAGCTTAAGATTTTCTCGCGAAAACTGTACCCAAATTACTGAAAATTATAAAGTGTAAAGAAATAAAAGAATATGGTTAACGCTGGAGTTCAAGTCAACACTACAGCATTTGAGCTTCCGATAAACTTTTTCCGATAGCTTCCTATCTAGCCCAATCGTTTACAAAACAGAAGTATATAAGAAGTCAGAGATTGACAAGGCGGGAAGCGTACACATAGAAAAGGCATAATAAAATGTTAATTAGATCTAACGTTTCATTGTATACATCACAACATCTTCAGAGATAATAATTACAAAGTGCCTAAGCCTAGATATATACAGTATATTTACAACATCTCAAAAATTAGCCAATCAGAGAGAAGTGTTAAAAATAAAAGTTACATACAAAAGTTACAGGAACACAATAGATGCTAAGAAAGTGAGTAAAAGTTAGGGCCGATATAATAAGGGCTGATATAAAAATAAAATTAAGAGATACACAAAGAAATCAGAGAAGGAAAAGAGGCGCAGATCCAATGTTGCCGTTTTAACTTCTTCTACGCGAAAGCTTCTTAATTAGTAAACTTAAACCATCTTTAAACGGCAACATTGGATCTGCGCCTCTTTTCCTTCTCTGATTTCTTTGTGTATCTCTTAATTGGCAACATTGGATCTGCGCCTCTTTTCCTTCTCTGATTTCTTTGTGTATCTCTTAATTTTATTTTTATATCAGCCCTTATTATATCGGCCCTAACTTTTACTAACTTTCTTAGCATCTATTGTGTTCCTTTTGTCACTTGTAACTTTTATTTTTAATACTACTCTCTGATTGGCTAATTTTTGACATGTTGTAAATATATAATATATCTAGGCTTAGGCACTTTGTAATTATTATCTCTGAATACAACGAAACGTTAGATCTAATTAAAATTTGCCATTATGCCTTTTCTACGTGTTTTATGCTGGGCATTAATATTCTTATATAATAAGTCGTATAAAAGAGTATATAAGAAGCATAAACAAAATATATAACTATAATAAATTATTCTAATTTATGTTGTTTGAAGAAGCGCCCGAAATCGCACCCCGCGCAAACCGCACACGTGCCATAGAAATTTTGAAATAGTCAGCCTGATTAGTTCGCTTTAGCGGAGGGTTTTCGCAACATTTTAACCAGAGAGCCAGAAAACCATTTAAATTAAAGGCAATAGAATAACCTCTGTAACAAAGAATGATGTTAATAAATCACCTTGACGCAATGCCTGTAATTGTAAATATTTTGTTGCCATGTCTTACATTTAAAGGCTCCTCTGACTTTCAAGTATATATCGTCCTTTACAAAATATTCACTTCTTATGATGCTACTTGAATCAAAGAAAAGCGCAACATGAGTGGTTGCCCTCGCTAAAAATTGCGCGCAGCGAGCGCACGAAATATGTTGAGAAGATAGTATATAGATAACTTACCAATTCTTGTCAAGTTTTAAAGGATTGTCTTGCCGTCATTAAGTTCAGTTCGCGAACAGAAAGAGATCCGTATGGGCTAAGTGACTCTGGTGAAATGATGTTATATGATAGCCGAGCACATATGGCTTGGTGACCGGATATTGCGGCTGTGCGAACAAAAGAAAGGTGAGAAGCGCGCTTGGCAGTTCAAGTTTTAACAATCACACCAGCACACCTGGTCTAGTAAGCTCGCTTCATTTTCAGTTGTCTGTTCCTATAGTAGATCAACACACCATATGTTTTTTATGCTATTCAGCTTTTTGAATAGGTATTCGAACAGTTTCAGCGTGAATTCAAGTGTAACAGTCTTCACATTGGTCAAACTTGATACGTTTGCTTTATCTTGAGTTTTCAAGATGTTACTATTCGGTCCCGAATTAGTTCTTAGTAATCACAGTAAGCTCTATTTCGTCTATGATTATGTGAAACGTAGAAGAATCAATCAGATACCCAAACTCAGATTCTGACGACAATTTACATCTACCTGAACCACAAATGCTTGTTAAATCATAGGTTAAATATATCCGCCAAACGGTAAACTCTAGGCCTGAACATCATGTATTCGCATTTATAGTTAATATACATATAGTTCTAAAATTAAGCTACTGGCCAGCAGAGTAGCTATAACTATTAACTGTAGTATTTAATATATTATTTTACTGTAGATCACAAGGGCCATTAAGATTTAGACCATTTTCTTGTCAGATCTTACAAGATTTTGACATTTATCTTGTAAGATCTTACAAGATTTAGACCATTTTCTTGTCAGATCTTACAAGATTTTGACATTTATCTTGTACGATCTTACAAGATTTTTACCATTTTCTTGTAAGATCTCACAAGATTTTGACCATTATCTTGTAAGATCTTACAAGATATTTACTATTTTCTTGTAAGATCTTACAAGATTTTGACCATTATCTTGTAAGATCTTACAAGATTTGATCATTTTCTTGTAAGATCTCACAAGATTTTGACCATTATCTTGTAAGATCTTACAAGATATTTACTATTTTCTTGTAAGATCTTACAAGATTTTGACCATTATCTTGTAAGATCTTACAAGATTTGATCATTTTCTTGTAAGATCTTACAAGATATTTACTATTTTCTTGTAAGATCTTACAAGATTTTGACCATTATCTTGTAAGACTTACAAGATAATTAACCGGATTTTTTATTTATTTACAATATTCGGATATTGCGTTTTTAAACGATCAAAATTCGCGAGTTTGATAAATATGTCGAGCAGAATACCATACTTTATAAAGCACAAACACGGTATAACACACATACGGTAAGGCTATTATTAATTGTAGCGTCTGCAACTGAAGTTATCACACTTATCTTATACGGAAATGATCTTGAATTTCGCTTATATTAGGCTCATGTGCTTATATACGCAGATACCATTTTATAAAAATTTTATATCAGCAAATTCTTAAGTTTTCTAATGTTTTCAGTTTGTAAGATATTTTGTAAGATCTTGTCAAGTATATTAAATCTTACAAGATCTTATAAGATTTCATAAGATCTTACAAGATTTCTATTATAAGATCTTGTCAAGATTTATTTTAAGATCTTACAAGATCTTACAAGATCTTGTAAGATCTTGGCAAGATGTTCACCTGGGGCGTTGTGGGGCGCAACCGAGGCAGGGTGGAGGGGACACAGCCCCCTATTCTATGTCTAACTATTGTACGTTATCATGCTATTATCTTATTTTGTCTCTATTTTATTTTTGTTTGACAATTGCCTTGCCAAATCCAAAAAAATGGATTTGACAAGGCAATTGGCACCCCCTTGGTGCGCACCCCCCAAGTAAATACACCCTGTATATTCTTTCATAATGCAACCATTTTAAATATTATTTTGTATGCATCTAAATTAGCCTTTGTAGCCTCATTAGGAAGCAAAGATTCTTTTGAATTGCAGACACACAAACGAGGCCAGAAAGGCCTCTCAAATCTCAAATGCATATAAAATAATGCCAGTTTGTAGGAATATAGCAGTTTTTAGATCATCCTAATATAAGCTCTTTTTTTATACAGCCTTCTACAAACCCAGAGTCGTTGTTCCGCAATAAGATGGTGGAGTTTCGCCTGACATGTATTGGTTCTCCAGAAAGCATCAGTCAAGTGTTTGTCTCTGGGGAAGACCAGTCATTTTTAGAATGCAAAGATACAAACTTGCTAAAAGCGTTAATTAATCTCATATGTGCGTACTATGTATTCGATGTGTCATACCCTGACAGTATGGAAGGCATTTTATACTTTCTGCAAGACATTGGTCTCCAGGTTACAGATAATACGTATCGAGGTACAAAGTACTCTACGTTCATGTCCGAACTACGGAATGCGGGAATGGTATGAACAATAGATAACTGTATGAGACATATACTTTTTATATATAATAGGTTTCTATTATTCTTTGTTGTTATTACACTACAGTGAGCCCCAGTCAAGTAAAATTTCATAAACAAGTGCAAGTATTATGTTTTGCCATTCAGGGGTTAAGAAGCACAAGAGAACAATGAAAATCACTAGGTGGTAGGCCAAGTGATTTTCGTTATTCTCGAGTGTTTGTATAATCCCTTAGAAATGTACAAGTTGATGAATTAGCTTCCCAATCATCTATTATACAGTAGTAGAATAGAATTGGCAAGGACTTGTATTTATAATTAAGAAATGTTTTTTTGGGCTGTACTGCAGGTTCTCAACTCCTGCACACGACCAAATATTTTTCTATGAGTGGCAAATTAGCCCATGGATTATTAGAAGTATATATCAAGAATGAGAAAGCATTCAAGAATGAATTAATTGCTCAATTTTATGAAAGTTCTTTACATGGTATAGGGTTCCACTGTATAGTAAATTATTCATCTAAGTGTTTGTAAATGCATGTGCTGTTATGTTAAAACCATCTAAACTAATTTTATTGAATAAATATTTTATGCAAGGTTTATACACTATATTTTCTTCTATTCAGGATCTGCTTGAGTAGCACAACATAAGATGTGCTTAATAACACCTAAAAACACCGAGAGGTGTGTTAAGTAACACACCTAAAAAGCAGCTGGAGGTGTTTTAAGTAACACACCTTGGTGTGTTGAATAACACACCTTGGTGTGTTGACTAACACACCTTGGTGTGTTGCATAACACACCTTTTCAGAAAACACACCTTAAAACGTGTTAAATTTTGGACAAGCAAATAACACACCTTAAGGTGTGTTATTCAACACACGTTAAGGTGTGTTAAATTCTGGACAAAAAAGGTGTGTTATTTTAACACACCTTTTTTTAGAGTGTACAATCGTTTTCGCAGAACTGGACCGTTTGAAGGTAATAAAACAAGCTTCAAACATCAAATACGGTAGTCAATTTACCATCGATTCTTTCAAATGCTTAAATTCGCGCTGTTCGTTGACGTTTTGAGGGACAGGTCGCGAGGTCGCTGCGCCTTAGATATTCAAGTGCCTAATGTGGTCGTTTAAAGACTTGTTTGCTGTTCGTTATTTGTTCGTTGTTCAAACAATTGCAATATGGTTCTTTATGCCATATTGCTACTTTTATTCAATCTACTGAAAATCTCTTTATTGTGAGTGCAATAGCGTATTTAATGTCAATAGAACCAATTGTACAAGCAAGTACATTGATAAATTTAGAGAAGGCTTTTTCAACCATAACATTCATCTTACTTTATTTATTTAGCAGACAATTCCAATTCTTCTTTATGCAATATGAATTCCACCTGTGTTAATTCTATTGAAAGTGGCTTTATTGTGAGTGCAATACTGGATTTGATGGCAATGGAATCAATTATTCAAGTAAGTACACTATATTATATCTTAACAGAATTATATTTCGCATATCCCACTAGAATACAAGTCCTACTACAAGTCTGTCAGTGTCTCTTGATTATTTCTATAGATATTTGTTTAAAGACGAATTTGTTTCTATGGCGGCTAAAGAGAGCGAAAATACGCGCGCGAGGAAAGGAACCATTCATTCTCACAAGCTCAACTTATATTTCCACTTAATTTAATAGCAGAGCGTACATATGACGTATGTTGTTGATGTTTGTCCTCATTCATCATTACAGGACCTGCATTTATAATAGAGTAAAAGCAACAGATTCACATTGTTTTGCATCCTCATGGAAGTAAAATTGTAATTGCCGGTGAGACGCTATCCTACCATTGAGGAAATTAAATGTGCTGTTACAGGGGCAAGGATTTGTAAAAACCTGTTTCGCAACATATTTTGATAGATAACATGGGTGGACATTATTATGCGGAGGCTTCAGTTCTCATTTTATTTCTTTGGGTTTCTTCTTTATTTCACTTCAACTCCGGCATCTTTACTAATTTTACGTTCAATCTTTACTAATTTTACGTTCAGGCGCAGAAGCAGGGATGCAAAATTCATCTGTTAAACTATTTTGTTAGCGTACCATCGTCAAATGGCTGTTATCATTGGAAGGATTTTTATGTATAAGTCGAAGCTTACAACAGTCGAAGCTTACAACAGTCGAAGCTTACAACAGTCGAAGCTTACAACAGTCGAAGCTTACAACAGTCGAAGCTTACAACAGTCGAAGCTTACAACAGTCGAAGCTTACAACAGTCGAAGCTTACAACAGTCGAAGCTTACAACAGTCGAAGCTTACAACAGTCGAAGCTTACAACAGTCGAAGCTTACAACAGTCGAAGCTTACAACAGTCGAAGCTTACAACAGTCGAAGCTTACAACAGTCGAAGCTTACAACAGTCGAAGCTTACAACAGTCGAAGCATACAACAGTCGAAGCATCCAACAGTCCGAGCTTACAACAGTCCGAGCTTACAACAGTCCGAGCTTACAACAGTCCGAGCTTACAACAGTCCGAGCTTACAACAGTCCGAGCTTACAACAGTCCGAGCTTACAACAGTCCGAGCTTACAACAGTCCGAGCTTACAACAGTCCGAGCTTACAACAGTCCGAGCTTACAAACAGTCCGAGCTTACAACAGTCCGAGCTTACAACAGTCCGAGCTTACAACAGTCCGAGCTTACAACAGTCCGAGCTTACAACAGTCCGAGCTTACAACAGTCCGAGCTTACAACAGTCCGAGCTTACAACAGTCCGAGCTTACAACAGTCCGAGCTTACAACAGTCCGAGCTTACAACAGTCCGAGCTTACAACAGTCCGAGCTTACAACAGTCCGAGCTTACAACAGTCCGAGCTTACAACAGTCCGAGCTTACAACAGTCCGAGCTTACAACAGTCCGAGCTTACAACAGTCCGAGCTTACAACAGTCCGAGCATACAACAGTCCGAGCTTACAACAGTCCGAGCTTACAACAGTCCGAGCTTACAACAGTCCGAGCTTACAACAGTCCTAGCTTACAACAGTCCGAGCTTACAACAGTCCGAGCTTACAACAGTCAGTCCGAGCTTACAACAGTCAGTCCGAGCTTACAACAGTCAGTCCGAGCTTACAACAGTCAGTCCGAGCTTACAACAGTCAGTCCGAGCTTACAACAGTCAGTCCGAGCTTACAACAGTCAGTCCGAGCTTACAACAGTCAGTCCGAGCTTACAACAGTCAGTCCGAGCTTACAACAGTCAGTCCGAGCTTACAACAGTCAGTCCGAGCTTACAACAGTCAGTCCGAGCTTACAACAGTCAGTCCGAGCTTACAACAGTCAGTCCGAGCTTACAACAGTCAGTCCGAGCTTACAACAGTCAGTCCGAGCTTACAACAGTCAGTCCGAGCTTACAACAGTCAGTCCGAGCTTACAACAGTCAGTCCGAGCTTACAACAGTCAGTCCGAGCTTACAACAGTCAGTCCGAGCTTACAACAGTCAGTCCGAGCTTACAACAGTCAGTCCGAGCTTACAACAGTCAGTCCGAGCTTACAACAGTCAGTCCGAGCTTACAACAGTCAGTCCGAGCTTACAACAGTCAGTCCGAGCTTACAACAGTCAGTCCGAGCTTACAACAGTCAGTCCGAGCTTACAACAGTCAGTCCGAGCTTACAACAGTCAGTCCGAGCTTACAACAGTCAGTCCGATCTTACAACAGTCAGTCCGAGCTTACAACAGTCAGTCCGAGCTTACAACAGTCAGTCCGAGCTTACAACAGTCAGTCCGAGCTTACAACAGTCAGTCCGAGCTTACAACAGTCAGTCCGAGCTTACAACAGTCAGTCCGAGCTTACAACAGTCAGTCCGAGCTTACAACAGTCAGTCCGAGCTTACAACAGTCAGTCCGAGCTTACAACAGTCAGTCCGAGCTTACAACAGTCAGTCCGAGCTTACAACAGTCAGTCCGAGCTTACAACAGTCAGTCCGAGCTTACAACAGTCAGTCCGAGCTTACAACAGTCAGTCCGAGCTTACAACAGTCAGTCCGAGCTTACAACAGTCAGTCCGAGCTTACAACAGTCAGTCCGAGCTTACAACAGTCAGTCCGAGCTTACAACAGTCAGTCCGAGCTTACAACAGTCAGTCCGAGCTTACAACAGTCAGTCCGAGCTTACAACAGTCAGTCCGAGCTTACAACAGTCAGTCCGAGCTTACAACAGTCAGTCCGAGCTTACAACAGTCAGTCCGAGCTTACAACAGTCAGTCCGAGCTTACAACAGTCAGTCCGAGCTTACAACAGTCAGTCCGAGCTTACAACAGTCAGTCCGAGCTTACAACAGTCAGTCCGAGCTTACAACAGTCAGTCCGAGCTTACAACAGTCAGTCCGAGCTTACAACAGTCAGTCCGAGCTTACAACAGTCAGTCCGAGCTTACAACAGTCAGTCCGAGCTTACAACAGTCAGTCCGAGCTTACAACAGTCAGTCCGAGCTTACAACAGTCAGTCCGAGCTTACAACAGTCAGTCCGAGCTTACAACAGTCCGAGCTTACAACAGTCCGAGCTTACAACAGTCCGAGCTTACAACAGTCCGAGCTTACAACAGTCCGAGCTTACAACAGTCCGAGCTTACAACAGTCCGAGCTTACAACAGTCCGAGCTTACAACAGTCCGAGCTTACAACAGTCCGAGCTTACAACAGTCCGAGCTTACAACAGTCCGAGCTTACAACAGTCCGAGCTTACAACAGTCCGAGCTTACAACAGTCCGAGCTTACAACAGTCCGAGCTTACAACAGTCCGAGCTTACAACAGTCCGAGCTTACAACAGTCCGAGCTTACAACAGTCCGAGCTTACAACAGTCCGAGCTTACAACAGTCCGAGCTTACAACAGTCCAAGTTTACCACAGTCCAAGTTTACCACAGTCCAAGTTTACCACAGTCCAAGTTTACCACAGTCCAAGTTTACCACAGTCCAAGTTTACCACAGTCCAAGTTTACCACAGTCCAAGTTTACCACAGTCCAAGTTTACCACAGTCCAAGTTTACCACAGTCCAAGTTTACCACAGTCCAAGTTTACCACAGTCCAAGTTTACCACAGTCCAAGTTTACCACAGTCCAAGTTTACCACAGTCCAAGTTTACCACAGTCCAAGTTTACCACAGTCCAAGTTTACCACAGTCCAAGTTTACCACAGTCCAAGTTTACCACAGTCCAAGTTTACCACAGTCCAAGTTTACCACAGTCCAAGTTTACCACAGTCCAGGTTTACCACAGTCCAAGTTTACCACAGTCCAAGTTTACCACAGTCCAAGTTTACCACAGTCCAAGTTTACCACAGTCCAAGTTTACCACAGTCCAAGTTTACCACAGTCCAAGTTTACCACAGTCCAAGTTTACCACAGTCCAAGTTTACCACAGTCCAAGTTTACCACAGTCCAAGTTTACCACAGTCCAAGTTTACCACAGTCCAAGTTTACCACAGTCCAAGTTTACCACAGTCCAAGTTTACCACAGTCCAAGTTTACCACAGTCCAAGTTTACCACAGTCCAAGTTTACCACAGTCCAAGTTTACCACAGTCCAAGTTTACCACAGTCCAAGTTTACAACAGTCCAAATTTACAACAGTCCAAATTTACAACAGTCCAAGTTTACAACAGTCCAAGTTTACCACAGTCCAAGTTTACCACAGTCGAAGTTTACCACAGTCGAAGTTTACCACAGTCGAAGTTTACCACAGTCGAAGTTTACCACAGTCGAAGTTTACCACAGTCGAAGTTTACCACAGTCGAAGTTTACCACAGTCGAAGTTTACCACAGTCGAAGTTTACCACAGTCGAAGTTTACCACAGTCGAAGTTTACCACAGTCGAAGTTTACCACAGTCGAAGTTTACCACAGTCGAAGTTTACCACAGTCGAAGTTTACCACAGTCGAAGTTTACCACAGTCGAAGTTTACCACAGTCGAAGTTTACCACAGTCGAAGTTTACCACAGTCGAAGTTTACCACAGTCGAAGTTTACCACAGTCGAAGTTTACCACAGTCGAAGTTTACCACAGTCGAAGTTTACCACAGTCGAAGTTTACTACAGTCGAAGTTTACTACAGTCGAAGTTTATTACAGTCGAAGTTAAAACAAAGCTGTTTAACCTCGCATGAGGAGAAAACTCCAAATACATGGACAACAAATTTCTTTAACCCTAATATTAAAACGATGCCGCAGCCAATTTCACCAAATACAGTGCCCCAGCCAAAAACAGTGCCCCAGCCAAGTTCTCCAAATACATGGAGAACAAATTGCTTTAAAACTCCGCATACATGGAGAACAAATTGCTTTAACCCTAAGGTTAAAACAGTGAACTAAACAAAGTTGGTGATAAATAAACCTAACATGAGGAACAAACTCCAAATACATGGAGAACAAATTTCATCAACCCTAAGGTTAAAACAGTGCCCCAGCTAATTTCTCCAAATACAGTGCCCCAGCTAATTTCTCCAAATACAATGCTCCAGCCAAAAACAGTGCACCAGCCAGGTTCTCCAAATACACGGAGAACAAATTGCTTTAACCCTAAGGTTGTAACGGTGCCCCAGCTAATTTCTCCAAATACAGTGCTCCAGCCAAAAACAGTGTCCCAGCCAAGTTCTCCAAATATATGGAGCACAAATTGCTTTAACACTCCAAATACATGGACAACAAATTTCTTTAACCCTAATATTAAAACAGTGCTCCAGCCAATTTCACCAAATACAGTGCCCAAGCCAAAAACAGTGCCCCAGACAAGTTCTCCAAATACATGGAGAACAAATTGCATTAAAACTCCGCATACATGGAGAACAAATTGCTTTAACCCTAAGGTTAAAACAGTGCCCAAGCTAATTTCTCCAAATACGGTGCCCCATCTAATTTCTCCAAATAAAGTGCTCCAGTCAAAAACAGTGCCCCAGCCAAGTTCTCCAGATACATGGAGAACAAATTGCTTTAAGCCTAAGGTTAAAACAGTGCCCCAGCCAATGAAGCTGAGGACCTTAAACTAAACAAAGTTGGTGATAAATAAACCTCACATGAGGAACAAACTCCAAATACATGGAGAACAAATTGCTTTAATCCTAAGGTTAAAACAGTGCCCCAGCCAATTTCTCCAAATACAGTGCCCCAGCCAAGTTCTTCAAATACATGGAGAACAAATTGTTTAACCCCAGGGTTAAAACAGTGCCCCAGCCAATGAACGTGAGGACCTTAAACCAAACAAAATTGGTAATAAATAAACTTCGCATGAACAACAAACTCCAAATACATGGAGAACAAATTTCATTAATAAATAAACCTCACATGAGGAACAAACTCCAAATACATGGAGAACAAATTGCTTTAATCCTAAGGTTAGAACAGTGCCCCAGCTAATTTCTCCAGATACAGTGCCGCAGCTAATTTCTCCAAATTGCCCCGGCCAAAAACAGTGCCCGAGCCAAAAAAACAGTGCCCGAGCCAAAAAACAGTGCTCTAACCAAAAACAATGCCCCAGCCAAGTTCTCCAAATACATGGAGAACAAATTGCTTTAACCATAAGGTTAAAACAGTGCCCAGCCAATGAAGCTGAGGACCTTAAACCAAACAAAGTTGTGTTAAAACAAATCTGTTTTAACCTCATATGAGGAGCAAACTCCAAATACATGGGAAACAAATTGCTTTAACCCTAAGGTTAAAACTGTGCCCCAGCTAATTTCTCCAAATACAGTGCCCCAGCTAATTTCTCCAAATACAGTGCTCCAGACAAAAACAGTGCCCCAGCCAAGTTCTCCAAATACATGAAGAAGAAATTGCTTTAACACTTAAGGTTAAAACAGTGCCCTAGCCAATGAAGCTGAGGACTTTAAACCAAAAAATGTTTGTAATAAATAAACCTCACATGAGGAACAAACTCCAAATACATGGATAACAAATTGCTTTAACCCTAAGGTTAAAACAGTGCCCCAGCTAATTCCTCCAAATACAGTGCCCCAGCTGATTTCTCCAAATATAGTGCTCCAGCCAAAAACAGTGCGCCAGCCAAGTTCTCCAAATACATGGAGAAGAAATTGCTTTAACACTTCAGGTTAAACAGTGCCCCAGCCAATGAAGCTGAGGACCTTAAACCAAACAAAGTTGTGTTAAAACAAAGCTGTTTAACCTCGCATGAGGAGAAAACTCCAAATACATGGAGAACAAATTGCTTTAACCCTAAGGTTAAAAGAATGCCCCAGCCAATGAAGGTGAGGATCTTAAACTGACAAAGTTGGTAATAAATAAACCTCACATGAGGAACAAACTCCAAATACATGTAGAACAATTGCTTAACCCTAAGGTTAAAACAGTGCCCTAGCCAATTTCTCCAAATACAGTGCCCCAGCCAAGTTCTTCAAATACATGGAGAACAAATTGTTTAACCCCAGGTTTAAAACAGTGCCCCAGCCAATGAACGTGAGGACCTTAAACCAAACAAAATTGGTAATAAATAAACTTCGCATGAACAACAAACTCCAAATACATGGAGAACAAATTTCATTAATAAATAAACCTCACATGAGGAACAAACTCCAAATACATGGAGAACAAATTGCTTTAATCCTAAGGTTAAAACAGTGCCCCAGCTAATTTCTCCAAATACAGTGCCGCAGCTAATTTCTCCAAATTGCCCCGGCCAAAAACAGTGCCCGAGCCAAAAAAACAGTGCCCGAGCCAAAAAACAGTGCTCTAACCAAAAACAATGCCCCAGCCAAGTTCTCCAAATACATGGAGAACAAATTGCATTAACCCTAAGGTTAAAACAGTGTCCCAGCCAAAGAAGCTGAGGACCTTAAACTAAACAAAGTTGGTAATAAATAAACCTCGCATGAGGAACAAACTCCAAATACATGTACATGGAGAACAACTGCTTTAACCATAAGGTTAAAACAGTGCCCCAGCTAATTTCTGCAAATGCAGTACCCCAGCTAATTCTCCAAATACAGTGCTCCAGCCAAAAACAATGTCCCAGCAAAGTTCTCCAAATACATGGAGAACAAATTGCTTTAACACTCCAAATACATGGAGAACAAATTTCTTTAACCCTAATGTTAAAACAGTGCTCCAGCCAATTTCACCAAATACAGTGCCCCAGCCAAAAATAGTGCCCCAGACAAGTTCTCCAAATACACGGAGAACAAATTGCTTTAAAACTCCGCATACATGAAGAACAAATTGCTTTAACCCTAAGGTTAAAACAGTGCCCAAGCTAATTTCTCCAAATATGGTGCCCCAGCTAATTTCTCCAAATACAGCGCTCCAGCCAAAAACAGTGCCCCAGCCAAGTTCTCCAAATACATGGAGAACAAATTGCTTTAAGCCTAAGGTTAAAACAGTGCCCCAGCCAATGAAGGGAGGATCTTAAATCAAACAAAGTTGGTGAAAAATAAACGTCACACGAGGAACAAACTCCAAATACATGGAGAACAAATTGCTTTAACCCTAAGGTTAAAACAGTGCCCAAGCCAATGAAGCTGTTAAACTAAAACAAAGTTGGTGATAAATAAACCTCACACGAGGAACAAACTCCAAATACATGGAGAACACATTTCTTTAAACTTAATGTTAAAACAGTGCCTCAGCCAATTTCACTAAATACTGTGCCCCAGCCAAAAACAGTGCCCCAACCAAGTTCTCCAAATACATGGAGAACATATTGCTTAACCCTAAGGTTGAAACAGTACCCCCAGCTAATTTCCCCAAATACAGTGCCCCAGCTAATTTCTCTAAATACTTACAGTGCCCCAGCTAATTTCTCTAAATACAGTGCTCCAGCTAATTTCTCTAAATACACCCCAGCCAAAAACAGTGCCCCAGCCAAGTTCTCTAAATACATGGAGAACTAATTGTTTAACCACAAGGTTAAAACATTGCCCCAGCCAATGAAGATCAGGACCTTAAACGAAACAAAATTGGTAACAAATAAACTTCGCATGAGGAACAAACTCCAAATACATGTACATGGAGAAAAATTGCTTTTCCCCAAGGTTAAAACAGTGCCCCAGCCAATGAAGATGAGGACCTTAAACCAAACTAAGTTGGTAATAAATAAACTTCAGATGAGGAACAAACTCCAAATACATGGAGAACAAATTGCTTTAACCCTAAGGTTAAAACAGTGCCCCTGCTAATTTCTCCAAATACCGTGCCCCAGCTAATTTCTCCAAATACATGGAGAACAAATTGCTTTAACGATAAGTTTAAAACAGTGCACCAAAAACAGTGCCCGAGCCAAAAAACAGTGCCCGAGCCAAAAACAGTGCCCCAGCTAATTTCTCCAAATACAGTGCTCCAGCCAAAAACAGTGCCCCAGTCAAGTTCTCCAAATACATGGAGAACAAATTGCTTTAACCCTAATGTTAAAAAAGTGCCCCAGCCAATTTCACCAAATACAGTGCTCCAGCCCAAAACAGTGTCCCAGCCAAGTTCTCAAAATACATGAAGAACAAATTTCTTAACCCCAAGGTTAAAACAGTGCCCCAGCCAATGAAGGTGAGGACATTAGACCAAACAAAGTTGGTGATAAATAAACTTCGCATGAGGAACAAATTCCAAATACATGCAGAACAATTGCCTAACCCGAAGATTAAAACAGTACCCCAGCTAATGTAGCTGAGGACCTTAAACCAAACAAAGTTGTGTTAAAACAAAGCTGTTTTAACCTCACACGAGGAACAAACTCGAAATCCATAGAGAACAAATTGGATTAACCATAAAGTTGAAACAATGCACCAGCCAATGAAGCTGAGGACCTTAAACCAAACGAAGTTGTGTTAAAACAAAGCTGTTTTAACCTCACATGAGGAGCAAACTCCAAATACATGGGGAACAAATTGCTTTAACCATAAAGTTAAAACAGTGCCCCAGCCAATAAAGGCGAGGACCTTAAATTAAACACAGTTGGTAATAAATAAACCTCACATGAGGAACAAATTCCAAACACGTGGAGAACAATTGTTTAACCCTAAGGTTAAAACAGTGCCCCAGCCAATGAAGCTGAGGACCTTAAACCAAACAAAGTTGTGTTAAAACAAAGCTGTTTTAACCTCATATAAAGAGCAAACTCCAAATACATGGAGAACAAATTGCTTTAACCATAAGGTTAAAACAGTGCCCAGCCAATGAAGCTGAGGACCTTAAACCAAACAAAGTTGTGTTAAAACAAATCTGTTTTAACCTCATATGAGGAGCAAACTCCAAATACATGGGAAACAAATTGCTTTAACCCTAAGGTTAAAACTGTGCCCCAGCTAATTTCTCCAAATACAGTGCCCCAGCTAATTTCTCCAAATACAGTGCTCCAGACAAAAACAGTGCCCCAGCCAAGTTCTCCAAATACATGAAGAAGAAATTGCTTTAACACTTAAGGTTAAAACAGTGCCCTAGCCAATGAAGCTGAGGACTTTAAACCAAAAAATGTTTGTAATAAATAAATCTCACATGAGGAACAAACTCCAAATACATGGATAACAAATTGCTTTAACCCTAAGGTTAAAACAGTGCCCCAGCTAATTCCTCCAAATACAGTGCCCCAGCTGATTTCTCCAAATATAGTGCTCCAGCCAAAAACAGTGCGCCAGCCAAGTTCTCCAAATACATGGAGAAGAAATTGCTTTAACACTTCAGGTTAAACAGTGCCCCAGCCAATGAAGCTGAGGACCTTAAACCAAACAAAGTTGTGTTAAAACAAAGCTGTTTAACCTCGCATGAGGAGAAAACTCCAAATACATGGAGAACAAATTGCTTTAACCCTAAGGTTAAAAGAATGCCCCAGCCAATGAAGGTGAGGATCTTAAACTGACAAAGTTGGTAATAAATAAACCTCACATGAGGAACAAACTCCAAATACATGTAGAACAATTGCTTAACCCTAAGGTTAAAACAGTGCCCTAGCCGATGAAGCTCAGGACTTTAAACCAAACAATGTTTGTAATAAATAAACCTCACATGAGGAACAAACTCCAAATACATGGAGAACAAATTGCTTTAATACTAAGGTTAAAACAGTGCCCCAGCCAATTTCTCCAAATACAGTGCCCCAGCCAAGTTCTTCAAATACATGGAGAACAAATTGATGAGGAACAAACTCCAAATGCATGTACATGGAGAACAATTGCTTATCGCCAAGTTTAAAACAGTGACCCAGCCAATGAAGCTGAGGACCTTAAACTAAACAAAGTTGGAAATAAATAAACCTCGCATGAGGAACAAACTCCAAATACATGTACATGGAGAACAACTGCTTTAACCATAAGGTTAAAACAGTACCCCAGCTAATTTCTCCAAATACAGTGCCCCGGTCAAAAATAGTGCCCCAGCCAAGTTCTCCAAATACATGGAGAACAAATTGCATTAACGCTAAGGTTAAAACAGTGTCCCAGCATAAGAAGCTTAGGACCTTAAACTAAACAAAGTTGGTAATAAATAAACCTCGCATGAGGAACAAACTCCAAATGCTTGTACATGGAGAACAATTGCTTATCCCCAAGGTTAAAACAGTGCCACAGCCAATGAAGATGAGGACCTTAAACGAAACAATGTTGGTAATAAATAAACTTCAGATGAGGAACAAACTCCAAATACATGGAGAACAAATTGCTTTAACCCTAAGGTTAAAACAGTGCCCCTGCTAATTTCTCCAAATACAGTGCCCCAGCTAATTTCTCCAAATAAAGTGCTCCAGCCAAAAACAGTGCCCCAACCAAGTTCTCCAAATACATGGAGAACATATTGCTTAACCCTAAGGTTGAAACAGTACCCCAGCTAATTTCCCCAAATACAGTGCCTCAGCTAATTTCTCTAAATACAGTGCCCCAGTTAATTTCTCTAAATATAGTGCTCCAGCTAATTTCTCTAAATACAGTGCCCCAGCCAAAAACAGTGCCCCAGCCAAGTTCTCTAAATACATGGAGAACAAATTGTTTAACCACAAGGTTAAAACAGTGCCCCAGCCAATGAAGGTGAGGACCTTAAACGAAACAAAATTGGTAACAAATAAACTTCGCATGAGGAACAAACTCCAAATACATGTACATGGAGAACAATTGCTTATCCCCAAGGTTAAAACAGTGCCCCAGCCAATGAAGATGAGGACCTTAAAGAAACAAAATTGGTAACAAATAAACTTCGCATGAGGAACAAACTCCAAATACATGTACATGGAGAACAATTGCTTATCCCCAAGGTTAAAACTGTGCCCCAGCCAATGAAGATGAGGACCTTAAACCAAACAAAGTTGGTAATAAATAAACTTCAGATGAGGAACAAACTCCAAATACATGGAGAACAAATTGCTTTAACCCTAAGGTTAAAACAGTGCCCCTGCTAATTTCTCCAAACACAGTGCCCCAGCTAATTTCTCCAAATACATGGAGAACAAATTGTTTAACCCCAAGGTTAAAACAGTGCCCCAGCCAATGAATGTGAGGACCTTAAACCAAACAAAGTTGGTGATAAATAAACTTCGCATGAGGAACAAATTCCAAATACATGTAGAACAATTGCTTAACCCAAAGATTAAAACAGTACCCCAGCCAATGAAGCTGAGGACCTTAAACCAAACAAAGTTGTGTTAAAACAAAGCTGTTTTAACCTCACATGAGGAACAAACTCCAAATACATGGAGAACAATTGCTTTAACCATAAGTTTAAAACAGTGCACCAAAAACAGTGCCCGAGCCAAAAAACAGTGCCCGAGCCAAAAACAGTGCCCCAGCTAATTTCTCCAAATACAGTGCTCCAGCCAAAAACAGTGCCCCAGCCAAGTTCTCCAAATACATGGAGAACAAATTGCTTTAACCCTAAGGTTAAAAAATGCCCCAGCAAATGAATTGCAGGAACCTAAACCAAACAAAGTTGGTAATGAATAAACTTATTTGGAACAAACTCCAAATACATGGAGAACAAATTGCTTTAACCCTAATGTTAAAAAAGTGCCCTAGCCAATTTCACCAAATACAGTGCTCCAGCCAAAAACAGTGTCCCAACCAAATTCTCAAAATACATGGAGAACAAATTTCTTAACCGCAAGGTTAAAACAGTGCCCCAGCCAATGAAGGTGAGGACCTTAAACCAAACAAAGTTGGTGATAAATAAACTTCGCATGAGGAACAAATTCCAAATACATGCAGAACAATTGCCTAACCCAAAGATTAAAACAGTACCCCAGCCAATGTAGCTGAGGACCTTAAACCAAACAAAGTTGTGTTAAAACAAAGCTGTTTTAACCTCACACGAGGAACAAACTCGAAATACACAGAGAACAAATTGGATTAACCATAAGGTTAAAACAGTGCACCAGCCAATGAATCTGAGGACCTTAAACCAAACAAATTTGTGTTAAAACAAAGCTGTTTTAACCACATGAGGAGCAAACTCCAAATACATGGGGAACAAATTGCTTTAACCATAAGGTTAAAAAAGTGCCCCAGCCAATAAAGGCGAGGACCTTAAACTAAACAAAGTTGGTGATAAATAAACCTCACATGAGGAACAAATTCCAAACACGTGGAGAACAATTGTTTAACCCTAAGGTTAAAACAGTGCCCCAGCCAATGAAGCTGAGGACCTTAAACCAAACAAAGTTATGTTAAAACAAAGCTGTTTTAACCTCACATGAGGAACAAACTCGAAATACATAGAGAACAAATTGGTTTAACCATAAGGTTAAAACAGTGCACCAGTCAATGAAGCTGAGGACCTTAAACCAAACAAAGTTGTGCTAAAACAAAGCTGTTTTAACCTCACATGAGGAACAAACTCCAAATACATGGAGAACAAATTGCTTTAACCATAAGTTTAAAACAGTGCACCAAAAACAGTGCCCGAGCCAAAAAACAGTGCCCGAGCCAAAAACAGTGCCCCAGCTAATTTCTCCAAATACAGTGCTCCAGCCAAAAACAGTGCCCCAGTCAAGTTCTCCAAATACATGGAGAACAAATTGCTTTAACCCTAAGGTTAAAAAATGCCCGAGAAAATGAATTGGAGGAACGTAAACAAAACAAAGTTGGTAATGAATAAACTTAATTGGAACAAACTCCAAATACATGGAGAACAAATTGCTTTAACCCTAATGTTAAAAAAGTGCCCTAGCCAAATTCACCAAATACAGTGCTCCGGCCAAAAACAGTGTCCCAGCCAAGTTCTCAAAATACATGGAGAACAAACTTCTTAACCCCAATGTTAAAACAGTGCCCCAGCCAATGAAGCTGAGGACCTTAAACCAAACAAAGTTGTGTTAAAACAAAACTGTTTTAACCTCATATAAAGAGCAAACTCCAAATACATGGAGAACAAATTGCTTTAACCATAACGTTAAAACAGTGCCCAGCCAATGAAGCTGAGGAACTTAAACTAAACAAATTTTGTAATAAATAAACCACACATGAGGAACAAACTCCAAATACATGGAGAACAAATAGCTTTAACCCAAAGGTTAAAACAGTGCCCCAGCCAATGAAGCTGAGGACCTTAAACCAATCAAAGTTGTGTTAAAACCAAGATGTTTTAAGCTCACACGAGGAAAAACTCGAAATACATAGAGAACAAATTGGATTAACCATAAGGTTAAAACAGTGCACCAGCCAACGAAGCTGAGGACCTTAAACCAAACAAAGTTGTGTTAAAACAAAGCTGTTTAACCTCGCATGAGGAGAAAACTCCAAATACATGGAGAACAAATTGCTTTAACCCTAAGGTTAAAACAGTGCCCCAGCCAATGAAGGTGAGGATCTTAAACTGACAATGTTTGTAATAAATAAACCTCACATGAGGCACAAACTCCAAATACATGGAGAACAATTGCTTTTATCCTCAGGTTAAAACGGTGCCCCAGCTAATTTCTCGAAACACAGTGCCCCAGCTAATTTCTCCAAATACAGTGCTCCAGACAAAAACGGTGCCCCAGCCAAGTTCTCCAAATACATGAAGAAGAAATTGCTTTAACACTTAAGGTTAAAACAGTGCCCTAGCCAATGAAGCTGAGGACCTTAAACCAAACAAAGTTGTGTAAAAACAAGCTGTTTAACCTCGCATGAGGAGAAAACTCCAAATACATGGAGAACAAATTGCTTTAACCCTAAGGTTAAAACAGTGCCCCAGCCAATGATGGTGAGGATCTTAAACTGACAATGTTTGTAATAAATAAACCTCACATGAGGAACAAACTCCAAATACATGGAGAACAATTGCTTTAATCCTAAGGTTAAAACGGTGCCCCAGCTAATTTCTGCAAATGCAGTACCCCAGCTAATTCTCCAAATACAGTGCTCCAGCCAAAAACAATGTCCCAGCAAAGTTCTCCAAATACATGGAGAACAAATTGCTTTAACACTCCAAATACATGGAGAACAAATTTCTTTAACCCTAATGTTAAAACAGTGCTCCAGCCAATTTCACCAAATACAGTGCCCCAGCCAAAAATAGTGCTCCAGACAAGTTCTCCAAATACACGGAGAACAAATTGCTTTAAAACTCCGCATACATGAAGAACAAATTGCTTTAACCCTAAGGTTAAAACAGTGCCCAAGCTAATTTCTCCAAATATGGTGCCCCAGCTAATTTCTCCAAATACAGCGCTCCAGCCAAAAACAGTGCCCCAGCCAAGTTCTCCAAATACATGGAGAACAAATTGCTTTAAGCCTAAGGTTAAAACAGTGCCCCAGCCAATGAAGGGAGGATCTTAAATCAAACAAAGTTGGTGAAAAATAAACGTCACACGAGGAACAAACTCCAAATACATGGAGAACAAATTGCTTTAACCCTAAGGTTAAAACAGTGCCCAAGCCAATGAAGCTGTTAAACTAAAACAAAGTTGGTGATAAATAAACCTCACACGAGGAACAAACTCCAAATACATGGAGAACACATTTCTTTAAACTTAATGTTAAAACAGTGCCCCAGCTAATTTCTCCAAATAAAGTGCTCCAGCCAAAAACAGTGCCCCAGCCAAGTTCTCCAGATACATGGAGAACAATTGCTTATCCCCAAGGTTAAAACAGTGCCCCAGCCAATGAAGATGAGGACCTTAAAGAAACAAAATTGGTAACAAATAAACTTCGCATGAGGAACAAACTCCAAATACATGTACATGGAGAACAATTGCTTATCCCCAAGGTTAAAACTGTGCCCCAGCCAATGAAGATGAGGACCTTAAACCAAACAAAGTTGGTAATAAATAAACTTCAGATGAGGAACAAACTCCAAATACATGGAGAACAAATTGCTTTAACCCTAAGGTTAAAACAGTGCCCCTGCTAATTTCTCCAAATACAGTGCCCCAGCTAATTTCTCCAAATAAAGTGCTCCAGCCAAAAACAGTGCCCCAGCCAAGTTCTCCAGATACATGGAGAACAAATTGCTTTAAGCCTAAGGTTAAAACAGTGCCCCAGCCAATGAAGGTGAGGACCTTAAACTAAACAAAGTTGGTGATAAATAAACTTCACATGAGGAACAAACTCCAAATACACTGGGAACAAATTGCTTTAACCCTAAGGTTAAAAAAGTGCGCCAGCCAATGAAGCTGAGGACCTAAAACAAAACAAAGTTGCGTTAAAACAAAGCTTTTTTACCTCGCATGAGGAAAAACTCCAAATACATGCATGGAGAACAAATTGCTTTAACCCTAAGGTTAAAACAGTGACCCAGCTAATTTCTCCAAATACAGTGCTCCACCAAAAACAGTGCCCGAGCCAAAAAACAGTGCCCGAGCCAAAAACAGTGCCCCAGCTAATTTTTCCAAATACAGTGCTCCAGCCAAAAACAGTGCCCCAGCAAAGTTCTCCAAATACATGGAGAACAAATTGCTTTAACCCTAAGGTTAAAAAATGCCCCAGCAAATGAATTGGAGGAACCTAAACCAAACAAAGTTGGTAATGAATTACTTATTTGGAACAAACTCCAAATACATGGAGAACAAATTGCATAACCCTAAGGTTAAAACAGTGTCCCAGCCAAAGAAGCTGAGAACCTTAAACTAAACAAAGTTGGTAATAAATAAACCTCGCATGAGGAACAAACTCCAAATGCATGTACATGGAGAACAATTGCTTATCGCCAAGGTTAAAACAGTGACCCAGCCAATGAAGCTGAGGACCTTAAACTAAACAAAGTTGGAAATAAATAAACCTCGCATGAGGAACAAACTCCAAATACATGTACATGGAGAACAACTGCTTTAACCATAAGGTTAAAACAGTACCCCAGCTAATTTCTCCAAATACAGTACCCCGGTCAAAAATAGTGCCCCAGCCAAGTTCTCCAAATACATGGAGAACAAATTGCATTAACGCTAAGGTTAAAACAGTGTCCCAGCATAAGATGCTGAGGACCTTAAACTAAACAAAGTTGGTGATAAATAAACCTCTCATGAGGAACAAACTCCAAATACATGTACATGGAGAACAACTGCTTTAACCATAAGGTTAAAACAGTGCCCCAGCTAATTTCTGCAAATGCAGTACCCCAGTTAATTCTCCAAATACAGTGCTCCAGCCAAAAACAGTGTCCCAGCAAAGTTCTCCAAATACATGGAGAACAAATTGCTTTAACACTCCAAATACATGGAGAACAAATTTCTTTAACCCTAATGTTAAAACAGTGCTCCAGCCAATTTCACCAAATACAGTGCCCCAGCCAAAAATAGTGCCCCAGACAAGTTCTCCAAATACACGGAGAACAAATTGCTTTAAAACTCCGCATACATGAAGAACAAATTGCTTTAACCCTAAGGTTAAAACAGTGCCAAGCTAATTTCTCCAAATATGGTGCCCCAGCTAATTTCTCCAAATACACCGCTCCAGCCAAAAACAGTGCCCCAGCCAAGTTCTCCAAATACATGGAGAACAAATTGCTTTAAGCCTAAGGTTAAAACAGTGCCCCAGCCAATGAAGGCAGGATCTTAAATCAAACAAAGTTGGTGAAAAATAAACGTCACACGAGGAACAAACTCCAAATACATGGAGAACAAATTGCTTTAACCCTAAGGTTAAAACAGTGCCCAAGCCAATGAAGCTGTTAAACTAAAACAAAGTTGGTGATAAATAAACCTCACACGAGGAACAAACTCCAAATACATGGAGAAACACATTTCTTTAAACTTAATGTTAAAACAGTGCCTCAGCCAATTTCACTAAATACTGTGCCCCAGCCAAAAACAGTGCCCCAACCAAGTTCTCCAAATACATGGAGAACATATTGCTTAACCCTAAGGTTGAAACAGTACCCCAGCTAATTTCCCCAAATACAGTGCCTCAGCTAATTTCTCTAAATACAGTGCCCCAGTTAATTTCTCTAAATATAGTGCTCCAGCTAATTTCTCTAAATACAGTGCCCCAGCCAAAAACAGTGCCCCAGCCAAGTTCTCTAAATACATGGAGAACAAATTGTTTAACCACAAGGTTAAAACAGTGCCCCAGCCAATGAAGGTGAGGACCTTAAACGAAACAAAATTGGTAACAAATAAACTTCGCATGAGGAACAAACTCCAAATACATGTACATGGAGAACAATTGCTTATCCCCAAGGTTAAAACAGTGCCCCAGCCAATGAAGATGAGGACCTTAAAGAAACAAAATTGGTAACAAATAAACTTCGCATGAGGAACAAACTCCAAATACATGTACATGGAGAACAATTGCTTATCCCCAAGGTTAAAACTGTGCCCCAGCCAATGAAGATGAGGACCTTAAACCAAACAAAGTTGGTAATAAATAAACTTCAGATGAGGAACAAACTCCAAATACATGGAGAACAAATTGCTTTAACCCTAAGGTTAAAACAGTGCCCCTGCTAATTTCTCCAAACACAGTGCCGCAGCTAATTTCTCCAAATACATGGAGAACAAATTGTTTAACCCCAAGGTTAAAACAGTGCCCCAGCCAATGAATGTGAGGACCTTAAACCAAACAAAGTTGGTGATAAATAAACTTCGCATGAGGAACAAATTCCAAATACATGTAGAACAATTGCTTAACCCAAAGATTAAAACAGTACCCCAGCCAATGAAGCTGAGGACCTTAAACCAAACAAAGTTGTGTTAAAACAAAGCTGTTTTAACCGCACATGAGGAACAAACTCCAAATACATGGAGAACAATTGCTTTAACCATAAGTTTAAAACAGTGCACCAAAAACAGTGCCCGAGCCAAAAAACAGTGCCCGAGCCAAAAACAGTGCCCCAGCTAATTTCTCCAAATACAGTGCTCCAGCCAAAAACAGTGCCCCAGCCAAGTTCTCCAAATACATGGAGAACAAATTGCTTTAACCCTAAGGTTAAAAAATGCCCCAGCAAATGAATTGCAGGAACCTAAACCAAACAAAGTTGGTAATGAATAAACTTATTTGGAACAAACTCCAAATACATGGAGAACAAATTGCTTTAACCCTAATGTTAAAAAAGTGCCCTAGCCAATTTCACCAAATACAGTGCTCCAGCCAAAAACAGTGTCCCAACCAAATTCTCAAAATACATGGAGAACAAATTTCTTAACCGCAAGGTTAAAACAGTGCCCCAGCCAATGAAGGTGAGGACCTTAAACCAAACAAAGTTGGTGATAAATAAACTTCGCATGAGGAACAAATTCCAAATACATGCAGAACAATTGCCTAACCCAAAGATTAAAACAGTACCCCAGCCAATGTAGCTGAGGACCTTAAACCAAACAAAGTTGTGTTAAAACAAAGCTGTTTTAACCTCACACGAGGAACAAACTCGAAATACACAGAGAACAAATTGGATTAACCATAAGGTTAAAACAGTGCACCAGCCAATGAATCTGAGGACCTTAAACCAAACAAATTTGTGTTAAAACAAAGCTGTTTTAACCTCACATGAGGAGCAAACTCCAAATACATGGGGAACAAATTGCTTTAACCATAAGGTTAAAAAAGTGCCCCAGCCAATAAAGGCGAGGACCTTAAACTAAACAAAGTTGGTGATAAATAAACCTCACATGAGGAACAAATTCCAAACACGTGGAGAACAATTGTTTAACCCTAAGGTTAAAACAGTGCCCCAGCCAATGAAGCTGAGGACCTTAAACCAAACAAAGTTATGTTAAAACAAAGCTGTTTTAACCTCACATGAGGAACAAACTCGAAATACATAGAGAACAAATTGGTTTAACCCTAAGGTTAAAACTGTGCCCCAGCTAATTTCTCCAAATACAGTGCCCCAGCTAATTTCTCCAAATACAGTGCTCCAGACAAAAACAGTGCCCCAGCCAAGTTCTCCAAATACATGAAGAAGAAATTGCTTTAACACTTAAGGTTAAAACAGTGCCCTAGCCAATGAAGCTGAGGACTTTAAACCAAAAAATGTTTGTAATAAATAAACCTCACATGAGGAACAAACTCCAAATACATGGATAACAAATTGCTTTAACCCTAAGGTTAAAACAGTGCCCCAGCTAATTCCTCCAAATACAGTGCCCCAGCTGATTTCTCCAAATATAGTGCTCCAGCCAAAAACAGTGCGCCAGCCAAGTTCTCCAAATACATGGAGAAGAAATTGCTTTAACACTTAAGGTTAAACAGTGCCCCAGCCAATGAAGCTGAGGACCTTAAACCAAACAAAGTTGTGTTAAAACAAAGCTGTTTAACCTCGCATGAGGAGAAAACTCCAAATACATGGAGAACAAATTGCTTTAACCCTAAGGTTAAAAGAATGCCCCAGCCAATGAAGGTGAGGATCTTAAACTGACAAAGTTGGTAATAAATAAACCTCACATGAGGAACAAACTCCAAATACATGGAGAACAAATTGCTTTAATCCTAAGGTTAAAACAGTGCCCCAGCCAATTTCTCCAAATACAGTGCCCCAGCCAAGTTCTTCAAATACATGGAAAACAAATTGATGAGGAACAAACTCCAAATGCATGTACATGGAGAACAATTGCTTATCGCCAAGTTTAAAACAGTGACCCAGCCAATGAAGCTGAGGACCTTAAACTAAACAAAGTTGGAAATAAATAAACCTCGCATGAGGAACAAACTCCAAATACATGTACATGGAGAACAACTGCTTTAACCATAAGGTTAAAACAGTACCCCAGCTAATTTCTCCAAATACAGTGCCCCGGTCAAAAATAGTGCCCCAGCCAAGTTCTCCAAATACATGGAGAACAAATTGCATTAACGCTAAGGTTAAAACAGTGTCCCAGCATAAGAAGCTTAGGACCTTAAACTAAACAAAGTTGGTAATAAATAAACCTCGCATGAGGAACAAACTCCAAATGCTTGTACATGGAGAACAATTGCTTATCCCCAAGGTTAAAACAGTGCCCCAGCCAATGAAGATGAGGACCTTAAACCAAACAATGTTGGTAATAAATAAACTTCAGATGAGGAACAAACTCCAAATACATGGAGAACAAATTGCTTTAACCCTAAGGTTAAAACAGTGCCCCTGCTAATTTCTCCAAATACAGTGCCCCAGCTAATTTCTCCAAATAAAGTGCTCCAGCCAAAAACAGTGCCCCAGCCAAGTTCTCCAGATACATGGAGAACAAATTGCTTTAAGCCTAAGGTTAAAACAGTGCCCCAGCCAATGAAGGTGAGGACCTTAAACTAAACAAAGTTGGTGATAAATAAACTTCACATGAGGAACAAACTCCAAATACACTAGGAACAAATTGCTTTAACCCTAAGGTTAAAAAAGTGCGCCAGCCAATGAAGCTGAGGACCTAAAACAAAACAAAGTTGCGTTAAAACAAAGCTTTTTTACCTCGCATGAGGAAAAACTCCAAATACATGCATGGAGAACAAATTGCTTTAACCCTAAGGTTAAAACAGTGACCCAGCTAATTTCTCCAAATACAGTGCTCCACCAAAAACAGTGCCCGAGCCAAAAAACAGTGCCCGAGACAAAAACAGTGCCCCAGCTAATTTTTCCAAATACAGTGCTCCAGCCAAAAACAGTGCCCCAGCAAAGTTCTCCAAATACATGGAGAACAAATTGCTTTAACCCTAAGGTTAAAAAATGCCCCAGCAAATGAATTGGAGGAACCTAAACCAAACAAAGTTGGTAATGAATTACTTATTTGGAACAAACTCCAAATACATGGAGAACAAATTGCATAACCCTAAGGTTAAGGACACTGTTGTGTCCCAGCCAAAGAAGCTGAGGACCTTAAACTAAACAAAGTTGGTAATAAATAAACCTCGCATGAGGAACAAACTCCAAATGCATGTACATGGAGAACAATTGCTTATCGCCAAGGTTAAAACAGTGACCCAGCCAATGAAGCTGAGGACCTTAAACTAAACAAAGTTGGAAATAAATAAACCTCGCATGAGGAACAAACTCCAAATACATGTACATGGAGAACAACTGCTTTAAACCATAAGGTTAAAACAGTACCCCAGCTAATTTCTCCAAATACAGTGCCCCGGTCAAAAATAGTGCCCCAGCCAAGTTCTCCAAATACATGGAGAACAAATTGCATTAACGCTAAGGTTAAAACAGTGTCCCAGCATAAGATGCTGAGGACCTTAAACTAAACAAAGTTGGTAATAAATAAACCTCACATGAGGAACAAACTCCAAATACATGTACATGGAGAACAACTGCTTTAACCATAAGGTTAAAACAGTGCCCCAGCTAATTTCTGCAAATGCAGTACCCCAGTTAATTCTCCAAATACAGTGCTCCAGCCAAAAACAGTGTCCCAGCAAAGTTCTCCAAATACATGGAGAACAAATTGCTTTAACACTCCAAATACATGGAGAACAAATTTCTTTAACCCTAATGTTAAAACAGTGCTCCGGCCAATTTCACCAAATACAGTGCCCCAGCCAAAAATAGTGCCCCAGACAAGTTCTCCAAATACACGGAGAACAAATTGCTTTAAAACTCCGCATACATGAAGAACAAATTGCTTTAACCCTAAGGTTAAAACAGTGCCCAAGCTAATTTCTCCAAATATGGTGCCCCAGCTAATTTCTCCAAATACACCGCTCCAGCCAAAAACAGTGCCCCAGCCAAGTTCTCCAAATACATGGAGAACAAATTGCTTTAAGCCTAAGGTTAAAACAGTGCCCCAGCCAATGAAGGCAGGATCTTAAATCAAACAAAGTTGGTGAAAAATAAACGTCACACGAGGAACAAACTCCAAATACATGGAGAACAACTTGCTTTAACCCTAAGGTTAAAACAGTGCCCAAGCCAATGAAGCTGTTAAACTAAAACAAAGTTGGTGATAAATAAACCTCACACGAGGAACAAACTCCAAATACATGGAGAACACATTTCTTTAAACTTAATGTTAAAACAGTGCCTCAGCCAATTTCACTAAATACTGTGCCCCAGCCAAAAACAGTGCCCCAACCAAGTTCTCCAAATACATGGAGAACATATTGCTTAACCCTAAGGTTGAAACAGTACCCCAGCTAATTTCCCCAAATACAGTGCCTCAGCTAATTTCTCTAAATACAGTGCCCCAGTTAATTTCTCTAAATATAGTGCTCCAGCTAATTTCTCTAAATACAGTGCCCCAGCCAAAAACAGTGCCCCAGCCAAGTTCTCTAAATACATGGAGAACAAATTGTTTAACCACAAGGTTAAAACAGTGCCCCAGCCAATGAAGGTGAGGACCTTAAACGAAACAAAATTGGTAACAAATAAACTTCGCATGAGGAACAAACTCCAAATACATGTACATGGAGAACAATTGCTTATCCCCAAGGTTAAAACAGTGCCCCAGCCAATGAAGATGAGGACCTTAAAGAAACAAAATTGGTAACAAATAAACTTCGCATGAGGAACAAACTCCAAATACATGTACATGGAGAACAATTGCTTATCCCCAAGGTTAAAACTGTGCCCCAGCCAATGAAGATGAGGACCTTAAACCAAACAAAGTTGGTAATAAATAAACTTCAGATGAGGAACAAACTCCAAATACATGGAGAACAAATTGCTTTAACCCTAAGGTTAAAACAGTGCCCCTGCTAATTTCTCCAAACACAGTGCCGCAGCTAATTTCTCCAAATACATGGAGAACAAATTGTTTAACCCCAAGGTTAAAACAGTGCCCCAGCCAATGAATGTGAGGACCTTAAACCAAACAAAGTTGGTGATAAATAAACTTCGCATGAGGAACAAATTCCAAATACATGTAGAACAATTGCTTAACCCAAAGATTAAAACAGTACCCCAGCCAATGAAGCTGAGGACCTTAAACCAAACAAAGTTGTGTTAAAACAAAGCTGTTTTAACCGCACATGAGGAACAAACTCCAAATACATGGAGAACAATTGCTTTAACCATAAGTTTAAAACAGTGCACCAAAAACAGTGCCCGAGCCAAAAAACAGTGCCCGAGCCAAAAACAGTGCCCCAGCTAATTTCTCCAAATACAGTGCTCCAGCCAAAAACAGTGCCCCAGCCAAGTTCTCCAAATACATGGAGAACAAATTGCTTTAACCCTAAGGTTAAAAAATGCCCCAGCAAATGAATTGCAGGAACCTAAACCAAACAAAGTTGGTAATGAATAAACTTATTTGGAACAAACTCCAAATACATGGAGAACAAATTGCTTTAACCCTAATGTTAAAAAAGTGCCCTAGCCAATTTCACCAAATACAGTGCTCCAGCCAAAAACAGTGTCCCAACCAAATTCTCAAAATACATGGAGAACAAATTTCTTAACCGCAAGGTTAAAACAGTGCCCCAGCCAATGAAGGTGAGGACCTTAAACCAAACAAAGTTGGTGATAAATAAACTTCGCATGAGGAACAAATTCCAAATACATGCAGAACAATTGCCTAACCCAAAGATTAAAACAGTACCCCAGCCAATGTAGCTGAGGACCTTAAACCAAACAAAGTTGTGTTAAAACAAAGCTGTTTTAACCTCACACGAGGAACAAACTCGAAATACACAGAGAACAAATTGGATTAACCATAAGGTTAAAACAGTGCACCAGCCAATGAATCTGAGGACCTTAAACCAAACAAATTTGTGTTAAAACAAAGCTGTTTTAACCTCACATGAGGAGCAAACTCCAAATACATGGGGAACAAATTGCTTTAACCATAAGGTTAAAAAAGTGCCCCAGCCAATAAAGGCGAGGACCTTAAACTAAACAAAGTTGGTGATAAATAAACCTCACATGAGGAACAAATTCCAAACACGTGGAGAACAATTGTTTAACCCTAAGGTTAAAACAGTGCCCCAGCCAATGAAGCTGAGGACCTTAAACCAAACAAAGTTATGTTAAAACAAAGCTGTTTTAACCTCACATGAGGAACAAACTCGAAATACATAGAGAACAAATTGGTTTAACCATAAGGTTAAAACAGTGCACCAGTCAATGAAGCTGAGGACCTTAAACCAAACAAAGTTGTGCTAAAACAAAGCTGTTTTAACCTCACATGAGGAACAAACTCCAAATACATGGAGAACAAATTGCTTTAACCATAAGTTTAAAACAGTGCACCAAAAACAGTGCCCGAGCCAAAAAACAGTGCCCGAGCCAAAAACAAAAACAGTGCCCCAGCTAATTTCTCCAAATACAGTGCTCCAGCCAAAAACAGTGCCCCAGTCAAGTTCTCCAAATACATGGAGAACAAATTGCTTTAACCCTAAGGTTAAAAAATGCCCGAGAAAATGAATTGGAGGAACGTAAACAAAACAAAGTTGGTAATGAATAAACTTAATTGGAACAAACTCCAAATACATGGAGAACAAATTGCTTTAACCCTAATGTTAAAAAAGTGCCCTAGCCAAATTCACCAAATACAGTGCTCCGGCCAAAAACAGTGTCCCAGCCAAGTTCTCAAAATACATGGAGAACAAACTTCTTAACCCCAATGTTAAAACAGTGCCCCAGCCAATGAAGCTGAGGACCTTAAACCAAACAAAGTTGTGTTAAAACAAAACTGTTTTAACCTCATATAAAGAGCAAACTCCAAATACATGGAGAACAAATTGCTTTAACCATAACGTTAAAACAGTGCCCAGCCAATGAAGCTGAGGAACTTAAACTAAACAAATTTTGTAATAAATAAACCACACATGAGGAACAAACTCCAAATACATGGAGAACAAATAGCTTTAACCCAAAGGTTAAAACAGTGCCCCAGCCAATGAAGCTGAGGACCTTAAACCAATCAAAGTTGTGTTAAAACCAAGATGTTTTAAGCTCACACGAGGAAAAACTCGAAATACATAGAGAACAAATTGGATTAACCATAAGGTTAAAACAGTGCACCAGCCAACGAAGCTGAGGACCTTAAACCAAACAAAGTTGTGTTGAAACAAATCTGTTTAACCTCATATGAGGAGCAAACTCCAAATACACGGGAAACAAATTGCTTTAACCCTAAGGTTAAAACTGTGCCCCAGATAATTTCTCCAAATAAAGTGCCCCAGCTAATTTCTCCAAATACAGTGCTCCAGAAAAAAACAGTGCCCCAGACAAGTTCTACAAATACATGGAGAAGAAATTGCTTTAACACTTAAGGTTAAAACAGTGCCCTAGCCAATGAAGCTGAGGACCTTAAACCAAACAAAGTTGTGTTAAAACAAAGCTGTTTAACCTCGCATGAGGCGAAAACTCCAAATACATGGAGAACAAATTGCTTTAACCCTAAGGTTAAAACAGTGCCCCAGCCAATGAAGGTGAGGATCTTAAACTGACAATGTTTGTAATAAATAAACCTCACATGAGGCACAAACTCCAAATACATGGAGAACAATTGCTTTTATCCTCAGGTTAAAACGGTGCCCCAGCTAATTTCTCGAAACACAGTGCCCCAGCTAATTTCTCCAAATACAGTGCTCCAGACAAAAACGGTGCCCCAGCCAAGTTCTCCAAATACATGAAGAAGAAATTGCTTTAACACTTAAGGTTAAAACAGTGCCCTAGCCAATGAAGCTGAGGACCTTAAACCAAACAAAGTTGTGTAAAAACAAGCTGTTTAACCTCGCATGAGGAGAAAACTCCAAATACATGGAGAACAAATTGCTTTAACCCTAAGGTTAAAACAGTGCCCCAGCCAATGATGGTGAGGATCTTAAACTGACAATGTTTGTAATAAATAAACCTCACATGAGGAACAAACTCCAAATACATGGAGAACAATTGCTTTAATCCTAAGGTTAAAACGGTGCCCCAGCTAATTTCTGCAAATGCAGTACCCCAGCTAATTCTCCAAATACAGTGCTCCAGCCAAAAACAATGTCCCAGCAAAGTTCTCCAAATACATGGAGAACAAATTGCTTTAACACTCCAAATACATGGAGAACAAATTTCTTTAACCCTAATGTTAAAACAGTGCTCCAGCCAATTTCACCAAATACAGTGCCCCAGCCAAAAATAGTGCCCCAGACAAGTTCTCCAAATACACGGAGAACAAATTGCTTTAAAACTCCGCATACATGAAGAACAAATTGCTTTAAACCCTAAGGTTAAAACAGTGCCCAAGCTAATTTCTCCAAATATGGTGCCCCAGCTAATTTCTCCAAATACAGCGCTCCAGCCAAAAACAGTGCCCCAGCCAAGTTCTCCAAATACATGGAGAACAAATTGCTTTAAGCCTAAGGTTAAAACAGTGCCCCAGCCAATGAAGGGAGGATCTTAAATCAAACAAAGTTGGTGAAAAATAAACGTCACACGAGGAACAAACTCCAAATACATGGAGAACAAATTGCTTTAACCCTAAGGTTAAAACAGTGCCCAAGCCAATGAAGCTGTTAAACTAAAACAAAGTTGGTGATAAATAAACCTCACACGAGGAACAAACTCCAAATACATGGAGAACACATTTCTTTAAACTTAATGTTAAAACAGTGCCTCAGCCAATTTCACTAAATACTGTGCCCCAGCCAAAAACAGTGCCCCAACCAAGTTCTCCAAATACATGGAGAACATATTGCTTAACCCTAAGGTTGAAACAGTACCCCAGCTAATTTCCCCAAATACAGTGCCCCAGCTAATTTCTCTAAATACTTACAGTGCCCCAGCTAATTTCTCTAAATACAGTGCTCCAGCTAATTTCTCTAAATACACCCCAGCCAAAAACAGTGCCCCAGCCAAGTTCTCTAAATACATGGAGAACTAATTGTTTAACCACAAGGTTAAAACATTGCCCCAGCCAATGAAGATCAGGACCTTAAACGAAACAAAATTGGTAACAAATAAACTTCGCATGAGGAACAAACTCCAAATACATGTACATGGAGAAAAATTGCTTTTCCCCAAGGTTAAAACAGTGCCCCAGCCAATGAAGATGAGGACCTTAAACCAAACTAAGTTGGTAATAAATAAACTTCAGATGAGGAACAAACTCCAAATACATGGAGAACAAATTGCTTTAACCCTAAGGTTAAAACAGTGCCCCTGCTAATTTCTCCAAATACCGTGCCCCAGCTAATTTCTCCAAATACATGGAGAACAAATTGCTTTAACGATAAGTTTAAAACAGTGCACCAAAAACAGTGCCCGAGCCAAAAAACAGTGCCCGAGCCAAAAACAGTGCCCCAGCTAATTTCTCCAAATACAGTGCTCCAGCCAAAAACAGTGCCCCAGTCAAGTTCTCCAAATACATGGAGAACAAATTGCTTTAACCCTAATGTTAAAAAGTGCCCCAGCCAATTTCACCAAATACAGTGCTCCAGCCAAAAACAGTGTCCCAGCCAAGTTCTCAAAATACATGAAGAACAAATTTCTTAACCCCAAGGTTAAAACAGTGCCCCAGCCAATGAAGGTGAGGACATTAAACCAAACAAAGTTGGTGATAAATAAACTTCGCATGAGGAACAAATTCCAAATACATGCAGAACAATTGCTTAACCCGAAGATTAAAACAGTACCCCAGCTAATGTAGCTGAGGACCTTAAACCAAACAAAGTTGTGTTTAAACAAAGCTGTTTTAACCTCACACGAGGAACAAACTCGAAATCCATAGAGAACAAATTGGATTAACCATAAAGTTAAAACAATGCACCAGCCAATGAAGCTGAGGACCTTAAACCAAACGAAGTTGTGTTAAAACAAAGCTGTTTTAACCTCACATGAGGAGCAAACTCCAAATACATGGGGAACAAATTGCTTTAACCATAAAGTTAAAACAGTGCCCCAGCCAATAAAGGCGAGGACCTTAAATTAAACAAAGTTGGTAATAAATAAAGCTCACATGAGGAACAAATTCCAAACACGTGGAGAACAATTGTTTAACCCTAAGGTTAAAACAGTGCCCCAGCCAATGAAGCTGAGGACCTTAAACCAAACAAAGTTGTGTTAAAACAAAGCTGTTTTAACCTCATATAAAGAGCAAACTCCAAATACATGGAGAACAAATTGCTTTAACCATAAGGTTAAAACAGTGCCCAGCCAATGAAGCTGAGGACCTTAAACCAAACAAAGTTGTGTTAATACAAATCTGTTTTAACCTCATATGAGGAGCAAACTCCAAATACATGGGAAACAAATTGCTTTAACCCTAAGGTTAAAACTGTGCCCCAGCTAATTTCTCCAAATACAGTGCCCCAGCTAATTTCTCCAAATACAGTGCTCCAGACAAAAACAGTGCCCCAGCCAAGTTCTCCAAATACATGAAGAAGAAATTGCTTTAACACTTAAGGTTAAAACAGTGCCCTAGCCAATGAAGCTGAGGACTTTAAACCAAAAAATGTTTGTAATAAATAAACCTCACATGAGGAACAAACTCCAAATACATGGATAACAAATTGCTTTAACCCTAAGGTTAAAACAGTGCCCCAGCTAATTCCTCCAAATACAGTGCCCCAGCTGATTTCTCCAAATATAGTGCTCCAGCCAAAAACAGTGCGCCAGCCAAGTTCTCCAAATACATGGAGAAGAAATTGCTTTAACACTTAAGGTTAAACAGTGCCCCAGCCAATGAAGCTGAGGACCTTAAACCAAACAAAGTTGTGTTAAAACAAAGCTGTTTAACCTCGCATGAGGAGAAAACTCCAAATACATGGAGAACAAATTGCTTTAACCCTAAGGTTAAAAGAATGCCCCAGCCAATGAAGGTGAGGATCTTAAACTGACAAAGTTGGTAATAAATAAACCTCACATGAGGAACAAACTCCAAATACATGGAGAACAAATTGCTTTAATCCTAAGGTTAAAACAGTGCCCCAGCCAATTTCTCCAAATACAGTGCCCCAGCCAAGTTCTTCAAATACATGGAAAACAAATTGATGAGGAACAAACTCCAAATGCATGTACATGGAGAACAATTGCTTATCGCCAAGTTTAAAACAGTGACCCAGCCAATGAAGCTGAGGACCTTAAACTAGACAAAGTTGGAAATAAATAAACCTCGCATGAGGAACAAACTCCAAATACATGTACATGGAGAACAACTGCTTTAACCATAAGGTTAAAACAGTACCCCAGCTAATTTCTCCAAATACAGTGCCCCGGTCAAAAATAGTGCCCCAGCCAAGTTCTCCAAATACATGGAGAACAAATTGCATTAACGCTAAGGTTAAAACAGTGTCCCAGCATAAGAAGCTTAGGACCTTAAACTAAACAAAGTTGGTAATAAATAAACCTCGCATGAGGAACAAACTCCAAATGCTTGTACATGGAGAACAATTGCTTATCCCCAAGGTTAAAACAGTGCCCCAGCCAATGAAGATGAGGACCTTAAACCAAACAATGTTGGTAATAAATAAACTTCAGATGAGGAACAAACTCCAAATACATGGAGAACAAATTGCTTTAACCCTAAGGTTAAAACAGTGCCCCTGCTAATTTCTCCAAATACAGTGCCCCAGCTAATTTCTCCAAATAAAGTGCTCCAGCCAAAAACAGTGCCCCAGCCAAGTTCTCCAGATACATGGAGAACAAATTGCTTTAAGCCTAAGGTTAAAACAGTGCCCCAGCCAATGAAGGTGAGGACCTTAAACTAAACAAAGTTGGTGATAAATAAACTTCACATGAGGAACAAACTCCAAATACACTAGGAACAAATTGCTTTAACCCTAAGGTTAAAAAAGTGCGCCAGCCAATGAAGCTGAGGACCTAAAACAAAACAAAGTTGCGTTAAAACAAAGCTTTTTTACCTCGCATGAGGAAAAACTCCAAATACATGCATGGAGAACAAATTGCTTTAACCCTAAGGTTAAAACAGTGACCCAGCTAATTTCTCCAAATACAGTGCTCCACCAAAAACAGTGCCCGAGCCAAAAAACAGTGCCCGAGACAAAAACAGTGCCCCAGCTAATTTTTCCAAATACAGTGCTCCAGCCAAAAACAGTGCCCCAGCAAAGTTCTCCAAATACATGGAGAACAAATTGCTTTAACCCTAAGGTTAAAAAATGCCCCAGCAAATGAATTGGAGGAACCTAAACCAAACAAAGTTGGTAATGAATTACTTATTTGGAACAAACTCCAAATACATGGAGAACAAATTGCATAACCCTAAGGTTAAGGACACTGTTGTGTCCCAGCCAAAGAAGCTGAGGACCTTAAACTAAACAAAGTTGGTAATAAATAAACCTCGCATGAGGAACAAACTCCAAATGCATGTACATGGAGAACAATTGCTTATCGCCAAGGTTAAAACAGTGACCCAGCCAATGAAGCTGAGGACCTTAAACTAAACAAAGTTGGAAATAAATAAACCTCGCATGAGGAACAAACTCCAAATACATGTACATGGAGAACAACTGCTTTAACCATAAGGTTAAAACAGTACCCCAGCTAATTTCTCCAAATACAGTGCCCCGGTCAAAAATAGTGCCCCAGCCAAGTTCTCCAAATACATGGAGAACAAATTGCATTAACGCTAAGGTTAAAACAGTGTCCCAGCATAAGATGCTGAGGACCTTAAACTAAACAAAGTTGGTAATAAATAAACCTCACATGAGGAACAAACTCCAAATACATGTACATGGAGAACAACTGCTTTAACCATAAGGTTAAAACAGTGCCCCAGCTAATTTCTGCAAATGCAGTACCCCAGTTAATTCTCCAAATACAGTGCTCCAGCCAAAAACAGTGTCCCAGCAAAGTTCTCCAAATACATGGAGAACAAATTGCTTTAACACTCCAAATACATGGAGAACAAATTTCTTTAACCCTAATGTTAAAACAGTGCTCCGGCCAATTTCACCAAATACAGTGCCCCAGCCAAAAATAGTGCCCCAGACAAGTTCTCCAAATACACGGAGAACAAATTGCTTTAAAACTCCGCATACATGAAGAACAAATTGCTTTAACCCTAAGGTTAAAACAGTGCCCAAGCTAATTTCTCCAAATATGGTGCCCCAGCTAATTTCTCCAAATACACCGCTCCAGCCAAAAACAGTGCCCCAGCCAAGTTCTCCAAATACATGGAGAACAAATTGCTTTAAGCCTAAGGTTAAAACAGTGCCCCAGCCAATGAAGGCAGGATCTTAAATCAAACAAAGTTGGTGAAAAATAAACGTCACACGAGGAACAAACTCCAAATACATGGAGAACAAATTGCTTTAACCCTAAGGTTAAAACAGTGCCCAAGCCAATGAAGCTGTTAAACTAAAACAAAGTTGGTGATAAATAAACCTCACACGAGGAACAAACTCCAAATACATGGAGAACACATTTCTTTAAACTTAATGTTAAAACAGTGCCTCAGCCAATTTCACTAAATACTGTGCCCCAGCCAAAAACAGTGCCCCAACCAAGTTCTCCAAATACATGGAGAACATATTGCTTAACCCTAAGGTTGAAACAGTACCCCAGCTAATTTCCCCAAATACAGTGCCTCAGCTAATTTCTCTAAATACAGTGCCCCAGTTAATTTCTCTAAATATAGTGCTCCAGCTAATTTCTCTAAATACAGTGCCCCAGCCAAAAACAGTGCCCCAGCCAAGTTCTCTAAATACATGGAGAACAAATTGTTTAACCACAAGGTTAAAACAGTGCCCCAGCCAATGAAGGTGAGGACCTTAAACGAAACAAAATTGGTAACAAATAAACTTCGCATGAGGAACAAACTCCAAATACATGTACATGGAGAACAATTGCTTATCCCCAAGGTTAAAACAGTGCCCCAGCCAATGAAGATGAGGACCTTAAAGAAACAAAATTGGTAACAAATAAACTTCGCATGAGGAACAAACTCCAAATACATGTACATGGAGAACAATTGCTTATCCCCAAGGTTAAAACTGTGCCCCAGCCAATGAAGATGAGGACCTTAAACCAAACAAAGTTGGTAATAAATAAACTTCAGATGAGGAACAAACTCCAAATACATGGAGAACAAATTGCTTTAACCCTAAGGTTAAAACAGTGCCCCTGCTAATTTCTCCAAACACAGTGCCCCAGCTAATTTCTCCAAATACATGGAGAACAAATTGTTTAACCCCAAGGCTAAAACAGTGCCCCAGCCAATGAATGTGAGGACCTTAAACCAAACAAAGTTGGTGATAAATAAACTTCGCATGAGGAACAAATTCCAAATACATGTAGAACAATTGCTTAACCCAAAGATTAAAACAGTACCCCAGCCAATGAAGCTGAGGACCTTAAACCAAACAAAGTTGTGTTAAAACAAAGCTGTTTTAACCTCACATGAGGAACAAACTCCAAATACATGGAGAACAATTGCTTTAACCATAAGTTTAAAACAGTGCACCAAAAACAGTGCCCGAGCCAAAAAACAGTGCCCGAGCCAAAAACAGTGCCCCAGCTAATTTCTCCAAATACAGTGCTCCAGCCAAAAACAGTGCCCCAGCCAAGTTCTCCAAATACATGGAGAACAAATTGCTTTAACCCTAAGGTTAAAAAATGCCCCAGCAAATGAATTGCAGGAACCTAAACCAAACAAAGTTGGTAATGAATAAACTTATTTGGAACAAACTCCAAATACATGGAGAACAAATTTCTTTAACCCTAATGTTAAAAAAGAGCCCTAGCCAATTTCACCAAATACAGTGCTCCAGCCAAAAACAGTGTCCCAACCAAATTCTCAAAATACATGGAGAACAAATTTCTTAACCGCAAGGTTAAAACAGTGCCCCAGCCAATGAAGGTGAGGACCTTAAACCAAACAAAGTTGGTGATAAATAAACTTCGCATGAGGAACAAATTCCAAATACATGCAGAACAATTGCCTAACCCAAAGATTAAAACAGTACCCCAGCCAATGTAGCTGAGGACCTTAAACCAAACAAAGTTGTGTTAAAACAAAGCTGTTTTAACCTCACACGAGGAACAAACTCGAAATACACAGAGAACAAATTGGATTAACCATAAGGTTAAAACAGTGCACCAGCCAATGAATCTGAGGACCTTAAACCAAACAAATTTGTGTTAAAACAAAGCTGTTTTAACCTCACATGAGGAGCAAACTCCAAATACATGGGGAACAAATTGCTTTAACCATAAGGTTAAAAAAGTGCCCCAGCCAATAAAGGCGAGGACCTTAAACTAAACAAAGTTGGTGATAAATAAACCTCACATGAGGAACAAATTCCAAACACGTGGAGAACAATTGTTTAACCCTAAGGTTAAAACAGTGCCCCAGCCAATGAAGCTGAGGACCTTAAACCAAACAAAGTTATGTTAAAACAAAGCTGTTTTAACCTCACATGAGGAACAAACTCGAAATACATAGAGAACAAATTGGTTTAACCATAAGGTTAAAACAGTGCACCAGTCAATGAAGCTGAGGACCTTAAACCAAACAAAGTTGTGCTAAAACAAAGCTGTTTTAACCTCACATGAGGAACAAACTCCAAATACATGGAGAACAAATTGCTTTAACCATAAGTTTAAAACAGTGCACCAAAAACAGTGCCCGAGCCAAAAAACAGTGCCCGAGCCAAAAACAGTGCCCCAGCTAATTTCTCCAAATACAGTGCTCCAGCCAAAAACAGTGCCCCAGTCAAGTTCTCCAAATACATGGAGAACAAATTGCTTTAACCCTAAGGTTAAAAAATGCCCGAGAAAATGAATTGGAGGAACGTAAACAAAACAAAGTTGGTAATGAATAAACTTAATTGGAACAAACTCCAAATACATGGAGAACAAATTGCTTTAACCCTAATGTTAAAAAAGTGCCCTAGCCAAATTCACCAAATACAGTGCTCCGGCCAAAAACAGTGTCCCAGCCAAGTTCTCAAAATACATGGAGAACAAACTTCTTAACCCCAATGTTAAAACAGTGCCCCAGCCAATGAAGCTGAGGACCTTAAACCAAACAAAGTTGTGTTAAAACAAAACTGTTTTAACCTCATATAAAGAGCAAACTCCAAATACATGGAGAACAAATTGCTTTAACCATAACGTTAAAACAGTGCCCAGCCAATGAAGCTGACGACCTTAAACCAAACAAAATTGGTAATAAATAAACCTCTGTAAATTGCTTTTATTGTCATTGCAATACCGGATTTGATGGCAACAATTCTATAGTACAAGTAAGTATATTTGATAATTTAATAGAAGGCTTTTTCAATAATTACTTTATTCTAACTTAATTCCTTTAGGAAACAATTACAATGGTTCTTTGTACCATGTTATTTCTACAAAAGTTTATTCTACTGAAAATTATTTTTTATTGTGAGTGCAATTACGGATTAGTTTGCAAGGAATTCAGTTGTACAATTAAGTACATTTATAATTTAAAATAAGATATTTTCAATAATAAGGATATTCTCACTTTATTTATTGAGCAAACAATTGCAGTGGTATTTTATGCCATATTAATGCGACACAAGTCAATTACACTGAAAATTACTTTTATTGTTATTGCAATACCGGATTTAATGGCAATGAATTCTATAGTGCAATTAAATACATTTGATAATTTAATACAAGACTTTTGATGGAAAAGAAGTCAATAGTACAAGTAAGTATTTTTGATAATTTAATAGAAAGCTTTTTCAACAATTACTTTATTCTAACTTAATTCCTTTAGCAAACAATTACAATGTATCTTTGTGCCATATTAATTCTACACAAGATAATTCTACTGAAAATTACTTTTATTGTGAGTGCAATACCGGATTAGATTGCAACCAATTCAGTAGTACAATTAAGTACATTTGATAATTTAAAATAAGGTATTTTCAATAAAAGGATATTCTCACTTTATTTATTGAGCAAAATAATTGCAATGGTATTTTATGCCATATTAATGCTACACAAGTTAATTACACTGAAAATTACTTTTATTGTTATTGCAATACCGGATTTGATGGCAATGAATTCTATAGTGCAATCAAATACATTTGATAATTTAATACAAGACCTTTTTCCATATTAACTTTATTCTCACTTTATTTCTTTGGCAAACAATTGCAATGGTCTTTATGCAATATTAATGATACACAAGTTAATTATATTGAAAATTACTTTTATTGTGCGTGCAATACCGTATTTTATGGAAAAGAAGTCAATAGTACAAACAGTGCCCCAGCCAATGAAGGCGAGGACCTTAAATCAAACAAGTTGGTAATAAATAAACCTCACATGAGGAACAAACTCAAAATACACGGAGAACAAACTGCTTTAACACAAAGGTTAAAACAGTGCCACAGGCAATTTCTCCAAGTACAGTGCCCTAGCCAATTTCTCCAAATACAGTGCCCCAGCCAATTTCCCCAAATACAGTGCCCCAGCCAATTTCTCCAAATAGATGGAGAATAAATTGCTTAATCCTCAGGTTAAAACAGTACCCCAGCCAATTTCTCCAAATACAGAGCCCCTGCCAAAAACACCGCCCCAGCCAAAAACAGTGCCCGAGCCAAAAACAGTGCCCAGGCCAAGTTCTCCGAATACATGGAGAACAATGTTCTTTAACACTAAGGTTAAAACAGTGCCCCACCCAATGAAGGTGAGGACCGTAAACTAAACAAATTTGGTAATAAATAAACCTCACATGAGGAACAAACTCCAAATACATGGAGAACAATTTTCATTAACCCTAAGGTTGAAACAACGCACCCGCCAATGAAGCTGAGGACCTTAAACCAAACAAAGTTGGTAATAAATAAACTTCATATGAGGAAAAATCTCCAAATACATGGAGAATAAATTGGTTAAACCTAAGGTTAAAACAGTGCCGCAGCCAATTTCTCCAAATACAGTGCCGCAGCCAAGTTCTCCAAATACATGGAGAACAAATTGCTTTAACCCTAAGGTTAAAACAGTGCCCCAGCCAATGAAGCTGAGGAGCTTGAACTAAACAAAGTTTGTAATAAATAAACCTCGCATGAGGAACAAACTCCAAATACGTGTACATCGAGAACAATTGCTTATCCCCACGGTTAAAACAGTGCCCCAGCCAATGAAGATGAGGACCTTAAACCTAACAAAGTTGGTAATAAATAAACCTCACATGGGGAACAAACTCCAAATACATGGAGAACAAATTGCTTTAACCCTAAGGTTAAAACAGTGCCCCAGCCAATTTCTCCAAATACAGTGCCCCAGCCAAAACCAGTGCTCCAGCCAAAAACAGTGCCCCAGCCAAGTTCTCCAAATACATGGAGAACAATTTCCTTTAACCCTAAGGTTAAAACAACGCACCAGCCAATGAAGCTGGGGACCTTAAACCAAACAAAGTTGGTAAAAAATAAACCTCATATGAGGAACAAGCTCCAAATACATGGAGAACAAATTGCTTTAACCCTAAGGTTAAAACAGTGCCCTGCAGCCAATTTCTCCAAATACAGTGCCCCAGCCAAGTTCTTCAAATACAGTGTCCCAGCGAAGTTCTTCAAATACAGTGCCCCAGCCAAGTTCTCCAAATACATGGAGAACAAATTGCTTTAACCCTAAGGTTAAAACAGTGCCCCAGCCAATTTCTCCAAATACAGTACCCCAGCCAAAAACAGTGCTCTAGCCAAAAACAGTTCCCCAGCCAAGTTCTCCAAATACATGGAGAACAATTTGCTTTAACCCTAAGGTTAAAACAGTGCCCTAGCCAATGAAGCTGAGGAGCTTGAACTAAACAAAGTTTGTAATAAATAAACCTCGCATGAGGAACAAACTCCAAATACGTGTACATCGAGAACAATTGCTTATCCCCACGGTTAAAACAGTGCCCCAGCCAATGAAGATGAGGACCTTAAACCTAACAAAGTTGGTAATAAATAAACCTCACATGGGGAACAAACTCCAAATACATGGAGAACAAATTGCTTTAACCCTAAGGTTAAAACAGTGCCCCAGCCAATTTCTCCAAATACAGTGCCCCAGCCAAGTTCTTCAAATACAGTGTCCCAGCGAAGTTCTTCAAACACAGTGCCCCAGCCAAGTTCTCCAAATACATGGAGAACAAATTGCTTTAACCCTAAGGTTAAAACAGTGCCCCAGCCAATTTCTCCAAATACAGTGCCCCAGCCAAAAACAGTGCTCTAGCCAAAAACAGTTCCCCAGCCAAGTTCTCCAAATACATGGAGAACAATTTGCTTTAACCCTAAGGTTAAAACAGTGCCCTAGCCAATGAAGGTCAGGATCTTAAACTAAACAAAGTTTGTAATAAATAAACCTCGCATGAGGAACAAACTCATAATACATGTACACGAATAACAATTGCTTAACGCCAAGGTTAAAACAGTGGCATATGAACCGTAAATTGAGATGACATTTTTATTGATTTATTTCAAAGAACGCATAAAATGGTAAAGAATGGCTTTTTCCAGTTCTTTCATATCTTATCTCGTTCTCAAGTTATTCGAGGTTGTATAATATGACCTATGACGTCACAAGGTGTACCCACCGTTATGACCAATCTGAAAATGAAGCATATCTTCAAAACTATTGCATAAAATTGCTTGAAACTTTCCATAAGTATACAGTTCACTAAATTGAATATCCCATGTCTACTTTATCGTTGCCATAGTAACAGATTAGTTATCAGGCTCCGTTCATCTTTTAAAAAACTTCTTTGTTTTCTGTCATTTATAAAACAATTTTTGACTGTGGACAAGTGAAGTATATTTTCAATAGCATTGCCAAGAAAACAGAAAAACTTCAAATCATAATCTTTGCAGCGCATGCTAGAAAATATAATTTTTTGGTTCAGAAAGAAAGGAATCTGGGAAATAATCTGTCACTGTGGTAACGATAGCGTTGACATGGGGAAATTCAATTTAGTGAACTGTATACTTATGCAAAGTTTCGAGAAATTTCATTCAATAGTTTTGAAGATATGCTTCATTTTCAAATTGGTCATAATGGCGGGTACAACTTGTGACGTCATAGGTCATATTACACAACCTCGAATAACTCGAGAACGAGATAAGATATGAAAGAACTGTAAAAAGCCAATCTTTATCGTTTTATTGGTTCTTTCAAATAAATCAATAAAAAAATTCATCTCAATTTACGGTTCATATGCCCTTTAAAGCAAACAAAGTTGGTAATAAATAAACTTCGCATGAGGAACAAACTCCAAATACATGTACATGGAGAACAAATTGCTTTAACCCTAAGGTTAAAACAGTGCCCCAGCCAATGAAACTGAGGACCTTAAACCAAACAAAGTTGGTAATAAAGAAACCTCACATGTGGAACAGACTCCAAATACATGGAAAACAAATTGCTTTACCCTAAATTTAAAACAGTGCCCCAGCCAATGAAGCTGGGGACCTTAAACTAAACAAAGTTGGTAATAAATAAACCTCGCATGAAGAACAAACTCCAAATACATGTACATGGAGAACAACTGCTTATCCCCAAGGTTAAAACAGTGCCCCAGCCAATGAAGCTGAGGACCTTAAACCAAACAAATTTACTAATAAATAATCCTCACATGAGGAATAAACTCCAAATACATGGAGAACAAATTGCTTTAACCATAAGGTTAAAACAGCGCCCAGCTAATTTCTCCAAATACAGTACCCCAGCTAATTTCTCCAAATACAGTGCTCCAGCCAAAAACAGTGTCCCAGAAAAGTTCTCCAAATACATGGAGAACAAATTGCTTTAACACTCCAAATACATGGAGAAAAAATTGCTTTAAGCCTAAGGTAAAAACAACGTACCAGCCAATGAAGCTGAGGACCTTAAATCAAACAAAGTTGGTAATAAATAAACCTCACATGAGGAACAAACTGCAAATACATGGAGAACAAATTGCTTTAACCCTAAGGTTAAAACAGTGCCCCGGCCAATGAATGTGAGATCTTAAACTAACAAAGTTGGTAATAAATAAACCTCATATGTGGAACAAACTCCAAATACATGGAGAACAAATTGCATTAACCCTAAGGTTAAAACAACGTACCAGCCAATGAAGCTGACGACCTTAAATCAAAGAAAGTTGGTAATAAATAAACCTCACATGAGGAACAAACTCCATATACATGGAGAACAAATTGCATTCACCCTAAGGTTAAAACAGTGCCCCAGTCAATGAAGCTGAGGACTTTAAACCAAACAAAGTTTGTAATAAATAAACCTCACATGAGGAACAAACTCCAAATACATGGAAAACAAATTGCTTTAACCCTAAGGTTAAAACAGTGCCCCAGCCAATTTCTCCAAATACATGGAGAACAAATTGCTTTAACCCTAAGGTTAAAACAGTGCCCCAGCCAATGAAGCTGAGGACCTTAAACTAAACAAAGTTGGTAATAAATAAACTTCGCATGAGGAACAAACTCTAAGTACATGTACATGGAGAACGAATGGCTTTAACACTAAGGTTAAAACAGTGCCACAGCCAATGCAGGTGAGGACCGTAAACTAAACAAAGTTGGTAATGAAGAAAATTCACATGCGGAACAAACTACAAATACATGGAGAACATATTGCTTTAACGCTAAGGTTAAGATAGTGCCCCAGCCAATGAAGCTGAGGACCTTAAACTAAACAAAGTTGGTAATAAATAAACCTCACATGAGGAACAAACTCCAAATACATGGAGAACAAATTGCTTTAACCCTAAGGTTAAAACAGTGCCCCAGCCAATTTTCTCCAAATAAATGGAGAACAAATTGTTAACCCCAAGGTTAAAACAGTGCCCCAGCCAATGAAGCTGAGGACTTTAAACCAAACAAAGTTTGTAATAAATAAACCTCACATGAGGAACAAACTCCAAATACATGGAAAACAAATTGCTTTAACCCTAAGGTTAAAACAGTGCCCCAGCCAATTTCTCCAAATACATGGAGAACAAATTGCTTTAACCCTAAGGTTAAAACAGTGCCCCAGCCAATGAAGCTGAGGACCTTAAACTAAACAAAGTTGGTAATAAATAAACTTCGCATGAGGAACAAACTCTAAGTACATGTACATGGAGAACGAATGGCTTTAACACTAAGGTTAAAACAGTGCCACAGCCAATGCAGGTGAGGACCGTAAACTAAACAAAGTTGGTAATGAAGAAAATTCACATGCGGAACAAACTACAAATACATGGAGAACATATTGCTTTAACCCTAAGGTTAAGATAGTGCCCCAGCCAATGAAGCTGAGGACCTTAAACTAAACAAAGTTGGTAATAAATAAACCTCACACGAGCAACAAACTCCAAATACATGGAGAACAAATTGGTTAACCCCAAGTTTAAAACATTGCCCCAGCCAATGAACCTGAGGACCTAAAACGAAAGAAAGTTGGTAATATAGAGGAACAAACTCCAAATACATGTACATGGAGAACAAATTGCTTTAATCCTAAGGTTAAAACAGTGCCCTAGCCAATGAAGGTGAGGAGCGTAAACAAACAAAGTTGGTAATAAAGAAACTTCACATGCGCAACAAACTCCAAATGCGTGGAGAACAAATTAATTTAATCCTAAGGTTAAAACAGTGCCCCAGCCAATGAAGGTGAGGACCTTAAACCAAACAAAGTTGGTAATAAATAAACTTCGCATGAGGAACAAACTCCAAATACATGTACACGAAGAACAATTGCTTAACCCTAAGGTAAAAACAGTGCCCCAGCCAATGAAGCTCAGGACCTTAAACTAAACAAAGTTGGTGATAAATAAACTTCACACGAGGAACAAACTCCAAATACATTGAGAACAAATTGCTTTAACCCTAAGGTTAAGACAGTGCCCAAGCCAATCAAGCTGAGGACGTTAAACTAAATAAAGTTGGTGATAAATAAACCTCACATGACGAACAAACTCCAAATAGATGGAGAACAAATTGTTTAACCCTAATGTTAAAACACTGCCCCAGCCTAGTTCTCCAAATACATGGAGAACAAATTGCTTTAATCCTAAGGTTAAAACAACGCACCAGCCAATGAAGCTGAGGAGCTTAAACCAAACAAAATTGGTAATCAATAAACCTCTGTAAATTGCTTTTATTGTCATTGCAATACCTGATTTGATGGCAATGAATTATATAGTACAAGTAAGTATATTTGATAATTTAATAGAAGGCTTTTTCCATACTAACGTTATTCTCACTTTATTTCTTAAGCAAACAATTGCATTGGTTTTTATACAATATTAATGATACACAAGTTAATTATATTGAAAATTACTTTTATTGTGCCTGCAATACCGGATTTGAAGGAGAAGAAGTCAATAGCACAAGTAAGTATATTTGATAATTTAATATAAGGCTTTTTCAATAATTACTTTATTCTTACTGAATACCATTGGTAAACAATTACAATGGTTCTTTGTGCCATATTAATTCTACACAAGTTAATTCTACTGAAAATTTCTTTTATTGTGAGTGCAATACGGGATTAGATTGCAACGAATTTAGTAGTACAATTAAGTACATTTGATAATTTAAAATAATCATTTTCAATAATAACGATATTCTCACTTTATTTATTGAGCAAACAATACAATGGTATTTTATGCCAAATTGCTTTAACCATAGGTTAAAACAGTGCCCCAGCCAATGAAGCTGAGGACTTAAAACAAAAAAAATTGTGTTAAAACAAAGCTGTTTTAAACTCACACGAGGAACAAACTCCAAATACATGAGAACAAATTGCTTTACCCTAAGTTTAAAACAGTGCACCAGCCAATGAAGGTAAGGACCTTAAACCAAACAAAGTTGGTAATAAATAAACCTCACATGTGGAACAAACTCCAAATACATGAAAAACAAATTGCTTTACCCTAACTTTAAAACAGTGCACCAGCCAATGAAGGTGAGGACCTTAAACTAAAGAAAGTTGTTAAAAATAAACCTCACATGAGGAACAAACTCCAAATACATGGAGAACAAATTGCTCTAACCTCAGTTTAAACCAGTGCACCAGCCAATCAAGGTGAGGACGTTAAACTAAACAAAGTTGGTAATAAGTAAACCTCACATGCGAAAAAAACTCCTAATACATGGAGAACAAATTACTTTAACCCTAAGGTTAAAACAGTGCGCGAGCCAATGAAACTGAGGACCTTAAACCAAACAAAGTTTGTAATAAACAAACCTCACATGAGGAACAAACTCCAAATACACGGAGAACAAATTGCTTTAACCCTAAGTTTAAAACAGTGCGCCAGCCAATGAAGATGAGGAACTTAAAGCAAATAAAGTTGTGTTAAAACAAAGCTGTTTTAACCTCACATGAGGCACAAACTCCAAATACATGGAGAAGAAATTGCTTAACCCTAAGATTAAAACAGTGTGCCAGCCAATTAAGCTGAGGACCTAAAACCAAACAAAGTTGGTAATAAATAAACCTCACATGAGGAACAAACACCAAATACATGGAGAACAAATTGCTTTAACTCTAAGGTTAAAACAGTGCCCCAGCCAATTTCTCCAAATACAGTGGCCCAGCCAAAAACAGTGCCCCAGCCAAATTCTCCAAATATACGGAGAACAAATTGCTTTAACCCTAAGATTAAAACAGTGCCCCAGCCAATGAAGCTGAGGACCTTAAACTAAACAAAGTTGGTAATAGATAGACTTCGCATGCGGAACAAACTCCAAATACATGGAGAACAAATTGCTTTAACCCTAAGGTTAAAACAGTGCCCCAGCCAATGAAGGTGAGGACCTTAAACCAAACAAAGTTTGTAATAAATAAACTTCGCATGAGGAACTAACTCCAAATACATGTACACGAAGAACAATTGCTTAACGCCAAGGTTAAAACAGTGCCCCAGCCAATGAAGGTGAGGACCTTAAACCAAGCAAAGTTGGTAATAAATAAACTTCGCATAAGGAACAAACTCCAAATACATGTACATGGAGAACAAATTGCTTTAACACTAAGGTTAAAACAGTGCCCCAGCCAATGAAGGTGAGGACCTTAAACCAAACAATGTTGGTAATAAATAAACCTCGCATGAGGAATAAACTCCAAATACATGGGGAACAAATTCCTTTAACCCTAAGGTTAAAACAGTGCCCCAGCCAATGAAGCTGAGGACCTTAAACCAAACAAGTTGGTAATAAATAAATCTCACATGAGGAACAAACTCCAAATATATGGAGAACTAATTGCTTTAACCCTAAGGTTAAAACAGTGCCACAGCCAATGCAGGTGAGGACCGTAAACTAAACAAAGTTGGTGATAAATAAACCTTACATGAGGAACAAACTCCAAATACACGGAGAACAAATTGCTTTAACCCTAATATATGTTAAAACACTGCCCCAGCCAAGTTGTCCATATACATGGAGAACAAATTGCTTAATCCTATGGTTAATGCAGTGTCCCAGCCAAAGATGATGAGGACCTTAAACTAAACAATGTTGGTAATAAATAAACTTTACATGAGGAACAAACTCCAAGTACATGCAGAACAAATTGCTTTAACGCAAAATTTAAAGAGTGCCCCAGCCAATGAAGCTGAGGACCTTAAACCAAACAAAATTAGTAATAAATAAACCTCTGTAAATTGGTTTTATTGTCATTGCAATACCGGATTTGATGGCAATGAATTCTATAGTACAATTAAATACATTTGATAATTTAATACAAGACTTTTTCCATACTAACTTTATTCTCTCTTTATTTCTTTAGAAAACAATTGCATTGGTTTTTATGCAATATTAATGATACACAAGTTAATTATATTGAAAATTTCTTTTATTGTGCATGCAATACCGGATTTGATGGAAAATAAATCAATAGTACAAGTAAGTATATTTGATAATTTAATAGAAGGCTTTTTCAATAATTACTTTATTCTAACTTAATTCCTTTAGCAAACAATTACAATGGTTCTTTGTGCCATATTAATTCTACACAAGATAATTCTACTGAAAATTACTTTTATTGTGAGTGCAATACCGGATTAGATTTCAACGGATTCTGTAGTACAATTAAGTACATTTGATAATTTAAAATAAGGTATTGTCATTAATAACGATATTCTCACTTTATTTATTTAGTAAACAATTGCAATGGCATTTTATGCCATATTAATGCTACAGAAGTTAATTACACTAAAAATTACTTTTATTGTTACTGAGTAGTTATATATATATATTATTATTATTATTCATAATAGAGGATCTCTCAACCAATCAGCGACGAGTATTCACGCATAAATTAATTATGAACCAATCAGAAGCGAGTATTTGTGTTTATGCGCCCGCGATTCTTAGGGGTGTGCTCGTTAATGAGGTGGATTATCCTATTAATCCATGGACCCGAGTAACTAGTGCTACTCGGTCAAGAAAGACGAGAACGCAAAAGGCTCTCCGCAGCGCACCATGTGACCAGATCGCCGCCTGTCTGATACCGCGGGCACAGATGTTCCTTAAATTATATGCGAAAGGCAAGTGGCACGAAATTACTGCTCGAAATGTTAACCGATGGCGATAATTCAGATAGTAGCGAGGCAGTGGAAAATGATATAGCAGATATACATACAGAAGATGGAGAAGAGGTAATTATAAAACTATTTTAAAATGTTATTTGAGAGATATTAGCTTATAGTGTTAAGTATTAAAAAAATATAATCGTAACACTAACAATATTCGTTGTTTTGTATTAAATTTATAGGGTCTTGAATCACTCCCAGGTTGCACTTGTAAATCTAAGTGCAGCATGCCACTAAAGGAAAGCGCAGGGAAACGAAGAGGTTGTCCTTGCAAAGGGTACAATTTAAAATGTGGTTGCAATTATTGCAAGTGTGGCACAGCGAAAAATCCTTGCACGAATAAGGTTCGTATGTACTCAAAACAGATATTATATAATTTAAGCTGTATAATTGAGTGAAAAATACATGTATTCTCATCTTTGTTTTAATATTTTAAAAAGGTGATGTCAGAAATTGCACCTAACATGACAACTTGCGAACCTGATAGGCAAAACGAACCTTCTGTTGAGGTAATTTACAAATGTGTATGTTTTTGACATGACATGTAACATACATTTTATCTATGCATTATGTCTTTATCTATACATGCTTAAGATTTTTTATTGTTTAAATAGGATATTCTAAAGAACTTAGATCGTGAGAAGCTTCTTCAGTTTGCTGTGGTTGCATTCACATCAAGAAGGCTACTTTTAAATGATTTGATTGCAAATCAGCCAGGAACTGGAGGAAACCGTGATCCAGGATTTATGACAATGCCAGTGCCATCATTTTGTGTTTGTGGCCACTGCACAGAAATGCCTTCAGACAAAGAAAGAGTCTGCTGTGAAGAGAGAAGACATTGCCGAAGCCAAACTGATTCCTTTGCTTACATTTGCATTGATTCAGATAACATATCAACTGCCATACGGAGTTTAGCAGATACGTATGTATTCACGCCAGTGTATGACAAAGCAATGAGGCATGCTGCCTACAGGCAATATGTCATGTAGCAGTATGGTCATTTAGGAAAGGGACATCGTATTGTTATACCATCATGTTGTGTTTGGAGAATTAGGAAACATTACCCATCTCCAGATGGCAAATATACTGGATATAAAAATAGGTCATAATTTTATGTTGTTACTGGCTGCATTCAGGTTTTTGTGTCTGGTTACTACACAATATAGGCACTAATTCTAGACATATGACTCTCACACTGGGAACAAATACCAGTCTGAACAACTTTATTCTCGTACTTTCCTAGCCTGCGTGGCAGGCGTTACGTTTGGGGGGCGGGCGGGCGGAATTGGGGGCGCGGGAAAATGGAGAGGCGAAAGTTACTTTCGCCTTCCCATTTTCCGCCCCGCCCCCAACTCCGCGCGCTCCCCCAAACGTAACGCCTGCCACGCAGGCTAGTGCTTGCCAGGCTGCATGGACACTTAAGTCTGAATGCAGCCTTATGGTGTTCAAATTATTTACATTGTTTATTATAATTGAATACCATGACATGATGGAAATTAGTGTTTAAATGTCCAAGGGAGGATTTAATTGTGAAAATCCAGATGGCCATAGGATATTTATTCACTAATTTCATGATAACATGTCATGATATTAGTTCATAATACCATAATTACCGATGAAATATAATTTTATTGATTGAAATTATTGTATTTTGGAAATGAAAACCATCCTTTGACTTTTGCTTGTGCATCTTTCTTCCAAACTAGGGAAAATTAGTGGTTTCATGCTTACTAAATGAGGTAATTTGGATATAAATTGTACAGTTAGAAAAAAAAGTCCGAGGTAATCATGGTATTATATTACAGTATGTGTTATACATATACATACATGTATATACAGTACACGTACACACATACATATTATATGCTGGATATTACTCTGCTTGAATAAAAGTTATGTTACTTAAGGTAATTTGGCAATATTAGGTGCCACACTTTTATGGTTGTAAGGGTGAACGAAGGGCTGTGATCCATGATCCCTGGCTTTGAGCACTAATGAACAGAGGTATGGCAGGTAGGAGTAGTTTTTGTTTTCTTGAACTACCACAACTTTCCACCTTTGGCCTCGTTTGCTCCAACGCTTGGTAAAAATCAGCTCATTATTTTTGTTTCTTGTTTGCTGTTGATGCAGGTGGTGGTTGTGGTCAAATACAGCCAACAAACTTCGGGTAATTGTTCCTTCATATCTGAAAGTTTTTTATTATTATTATAACATTAATGATTTTTAAATATTTTTGAAATGTTTAATGATGGTATATGAATAGTGCAATTACTTACAAGAATGAACATCTTTTTGGAGCATACATAAGTCTATGACTATGATAGGATTCAAGCTTTCCTGTGTGTCTAGCAAAATAGAAAAGTTTCAATACAATTATGCCTTAGTGAGAACATATTTTTATACTACAATTACAGTATATGAAGTTTACTGTTCAATAAAAATAAATGTTTTATTTACTTGAATTTTACATAATAGGGCAAACTCTTTAAAAACCCCTTGTCCAGGACAATCCCTCGTAGAGCTTGCATTGGTGCAGAATCTGGTTGGAGCCACTCCTTGCTTGTGAGATCTTCCAGAGGACCATGTGAGCATTCCCCATTATACCACTTGTGCTCGTTTGCACAATGCTTAAGCACATTAATCCACATATTCTATATAACAAGCAAGAGTTGTACTTACTGTCATGTGTTCAGTGGCATATGAGGTTGTGCAAGACAAGCACAACTAGTACTGCTAGTGCTTGCATATTCATATTTGAAAGAAAATAATCTAGACTATCTACAGCATATTTTGAAATTCAGAAAAATCAAATAATACTTTGAATTTGTTCACAAATAATACTTTGAATTTGTTCACAAATAATACTTTGAATTTTGAAATGATCAATTTCATCATGCAGTAGGAAATGTTTATAATCTTTGCATTCTTTTGCACAATGCCAAAAGTGATTTCTGATGGCTGCAACCCACTTTACAACACAAGGTTTCCTCTCATCTTAGAAGCCTAAAAATTTAATAATTATAGTACATGTTGTTAATAATTTATTTGCTCTAAGAAAAACTAAATTAATCAACTACGTGATGTATACACATTTAAAATCATAGATTTATATTTAAATTGTTCCTTTTACCTTTATAATGGTAATACTTACTGTAAGATCCAATATACACTACAGTATACAGTCATCTATGTGATTTTTTTCTAAAACAAAACCCTACAATTTTATAGTAAGTAACTGTACCTTATTCAACTTTTTGTTTAACTTGTTACTCTTATGCCAAACATCAAGTTGGTGAGTAATTCCTTCATATTGAGGATTAGAAGCTGAATCAAAAAGAAATATATGGGGATAAATATCAGTTTACCACAAACAGTTATATTAAACAGTACACAAATGGCATGTCATTATGGAAATGTTTGAGTTTCTGTTTACCTAACAACTTAATTATTTGTGAACAAGCGTCTGTTACAACTTCCACGACATTCAACTTCTGCTTGACAGCATCAAGGGCTCTTTGACATCCAACCTTCTCCATGACACTGCTTTTCATTTGGGCATGGCGGACGTCAACAACTTCGAAATGGAGAATGTAGTCCAATGATGTGTGCATAAGCGAGTATGCACACATCTTTGCACAATGACCTGGCGAGTCCATTTGACCATCCCCACAAACTGAAACTGGTGCATCACCAAGAGCATCAAACATTTCTTTTTGCATTTTACCCTACCATGTTTGGACAACTGGTGCGATATACAACTTCTGATTGTTTAAATATGTTGTTTCACCCATCCAAGCCAAATTCAAACATTTTGAAAAAAGAGATAGCTTAGTAAAATTATTCCCTGAGAACAAAAGAGATGCAGCTGCCAGGAGATTATTACAGTATGTAATAGTATGACTTGAAACCCATTCTCCACAATGACCATTTTCACATTTCCACTTGATTTCTAAGGTGCATCCAATCCATTTCTCATTCACTTCAGTGAGAGGCATTGCACAATCACTTTCACTACAGAACTGAAAGAACTCTTTCAACTTTGTGACACTGCAGATAAATTTCTTGTCTGTGGTTACAATAAGTTATTTTTCTGTATCTGCAGCAAAGGTTATTTCATATTTGGGTTGCAGAAATACTTTTGGGGGACATAAACCTTCGACAGATTCGAGACAATGGGCTGGGATGTTAGTTTCAATGTCCTTTATAGATGTTATGCTAACATCTATGTCTTCCTCTTGGCAGGTTGTAGCATTAAATTCAATGTTCATGTCATCATCTCAAATTCATGAATAATTCATGAGTTAATTAACCAATCAGAGTAGGCGAATTAATCAGGTGATTGCGGTTGGATACCCCGGTGAACCATGCCAACACAATACGCGTGACCTGGATATTAGATGAACAACGTTGTTCATCTAATATCTTAATTACGCATGCAAATAATCTTCAAAATTGTAAACTGCAATTTAAATTATAACTAATTACTAATGTGTTCAATTGAGATGCTATATGAACAACTCGAGCTCGTGTCCCACCGGGATATCCAAACACTCGAAAACAATTAACAAAAACACTCGCGCTTCGCGCTCGTGTTTTCATACATTGTTTTCTCGTGTTTGGATATCCCGGTGAAACACTCGCTCTCGTTGTTCATATATAACTTGAACACCACAGCTGGCAACTCCATATATGGAGTTGTTTATCAGTTTTGACAAGCTGACAGCCCGGTCATTTTGAAAACCTTTCACAGCTCGTTTCGAAGTTGGATCACAGTGAGGCAAAAGACCACTGGATTTTAGCCTTTTAATAATGTAAATAAGAAAACCTTAGGACAAAGGATAGCTAATGAATTCTGGGTGAGTAAACGAGTTGTTATTTGCAAAAGATGAGTTATATAAACGTTTTTATTTCGATGTCAGTGCAGTGTCAATGTTTCATGTGTGTAGTCGTTGAATTTCCTTTAATTTACAAATAATTTCTGTGGGTGTTTACTGTTATAAAATCGGTAGTATGTTTCCCTGGTCATAACCAGGTCATTTGTTTAGTATTCAGTTCATTTATACTCGCCAGTTTCTTAATTTGGCAGTGTATCGCGGTAATCTTTACGGCCGATACCGTACTATTATTCTTTAAGTTTTGCTTGGTTTTTGTTGTAACTGAAATGATTTTTAATGTTTGTAAATGTTATTAAATTCTATATGAAAGGCAATGCAAATTGTCTCATAAACTATATAAAGAAGAATATCGATCAACAGTCCATTTATTTCGTTATTCTGCGGGTTTTTGAGCACTTTCTATTCTCTTTTTGCAACTTCTTTTTCATAAATATTACGTAAAATAATTTCCCTGCATACAGTAATTGTTTTCTACCTTCCTGCTTTTACCATTTTCTTGCATTACGTAAAAAAAAGTCGTTCAAGAGAAGGACACCATCTTGTTTTGCGAAACAGTGAATAGTGCAGGATATCCCGAGCTAGAGGAACCAATCAGATTGCACGAAAAGCACTATTCACTGTTTTGGCTATGCTAATAAAGATTATTAAAGAGTACACTGCAGATAGTGATTGTTTATATGATATATTTACCAGGAAACAGCTCATTTCGTACGTTCACTCTGTGTGGTGTAGACATTACTTTTGGACAGAAATATCAAATAGTGGACGCTGGAGTATCAATCCTATAGAACAAGTTTTATAATTATTATTTCGTTGGAGCAGGTATGATTCTGTAATAAGAAATTAAATATTTTTAGAACAATACTTTTAATAGCACCTTTGGCTTTGATGGTCCACAACGCTCGACGGAGAAGCGCTATTGATGTTGATTTTCATGCATTCCAAGAGATTCGTTGCGAAGTCCGAATTGGTTTTCCCTTACTCTTACCCACTCATCGTATACTTCTATGCGATCTCTTCCTTCCAGAGCCTTCTCTTTTCGCACCTGATCCGTGTATTGGTTGATCTGGTAGACGGAAATTGTCTTTGTTTTGCCCTTCGCCACTTCGTCACATATTTTAGACTGCACTAATTACCATTCGAACACGAGAATTAAGCTTTCAACCACAAAATATATTCAATCCGAACTTGCGACGCCATTTTGATAATTTTGAAAAAATTCCCAAATTTTTTCAAAATGTGGCTGTTCTGCGCATGCTTCAAAAGCGCTGCGGAGTGCCTTTAACTGTTGCACGTATAAGAAACACGTGATAACATAACCATAAATACCCATTACATCATCATGATCCATAGGTTTAATCCATAGTCGTGTGTCGTCATCGCATAATCGTTTGGGAGATCCTCGATTATCGTGTAGACAGATTATGGGTGAATAGGTAACACATAGTATGGCATGATCGTACAACAGTACGACCCCCATTATTGTCTTCGTAACGCACGTATGTTTCTTTATTAATAATTTTATTAAAAAAATGAAATGAAAAAGTGTAAAATAAAAAAACAGAATGTGTGTCGAGACACAAAGTGAAATAAAAATAAAATATAATAAAGAAACAGTGCGTTACGGAGCTGTGACCCCTCCATCATCTTAGCCATAAATGACGCTCAAATCAATAATATGGGGTTGAAATAATGTAAGAATGGAGACAAATGCGCATGCGCATGAAATAGTGTAAAAAAATAAAATTATATCATATGTGAAAACGTTTTTAAAAATATCCTCGATTCTGACACTATGCCGTTTTTGAAAAAATACGGTGGTTACGATGGGGTAGGATTTTGTCAAAAAAATAAAACAGGGTTGTACACCTTCATATTGTTCTTCATCAAGTTGTTCTTCATATTGGGACCAACGATCTTCGTCATTCTGAACCATCAAAGGTTGTTGAGAACATAGTTGACCTTGCAAATCAGATTGAGAACAAGAGCAACACAAGCGTCATCATCTCTGAGCTAATTACGAGAAATGACAAAGACCAGCTGAATGAGGCAGTGAAAGATGTCAACAAGAGACTGAAGAAGTCATGTAAAGAAAATGGTTGGCAATTGATTGAACATAAAAACATTAGAGGTAACAATCTAAACAATAGTGGTCTGCATCTTAATGAAACAGGTAATAACATTATGTGTAATAATTATGTTAATTGTTTAGGTATGTTTGCTTGATCTCATGCCAACCTCAACAGGGTGGAAAATAATACTAACCTAGATCATCCAGTGATTTCAGAAACTCACACCCATAATACATATGAATCCCATCATATGTCACTACCATCCTTTGGTATTCCTAATACCAGGGGTTTCAAGATAGCCTCCATTAACCTGGTTAGTTTGTATAAGCATATTGATCAACTTAGAATTTATATGCTTGACAAAGCTGTTGATATTCTAGCTGTAAACGAGACACGTCTTGACCATACTATTTCAAATGGTTCCGGTTTTCTCTCAATGGTTGGTTTGAGGTAGTGTTTCATGTCGGATGAACTGGCACCTGAAAAAGATTTCACAATCATCTTGCGTTTAACTCGCTTGCCAATGTTCCATCCTTGGACCTTTTTGATCATGGAATCCCCAATAATCACTGTAGTTGGTAGTGGCTTGGATTGGGTAGACGGAGGTTTGTGTTGATTTTCCTTTGCCCTCTGAGATTTCAACTTATCAGCATCACCTGGTTTGTTGTTGTGTCGTCGTGCTCCAGTCTTCGAGCTTGGAACATTTAGACTATTTTCTTCTTCCCCATTAACCGTTGTCTTGGATTCTTTGGTTGTCTTTGGTTCTTTGGTTTTCTTTTCTTGTCCAGGATCTTGGTTTTCTTTAGGTTTTGGGTGTTCATTGTTCAACAATCGTAGTGCAGTGATAAGACTATTTTTTTCTTCTGTAATTATTCTTGCCTCTTGTTTGAGGTTGCAATAGCATGATTCTAATTGTTCAAGTCTTGATTTTAGTTGATTGTTCTCAGTTTGAAGTGACAATATTATCTCTTCATCATCATGTGTTGGAGCTTGAGGCTTGATGTGAAGGCTTTGGCAGATTTCATCTTTAATATTTTCCATTTCGCTTTAATATTTTCCATATTTCTTTCATTTTGCTTTCGATAAACGAATATATGTCAAGTTCTTGGACATTTTTGTTGTTCATATCTGTGTTCGATGCTCCCGAAATGCTTGCGTCGTCATCTATCTTCGGTGGATACAAGTCGTCAAGTTCGACTTCGCCTTCGAGATTCATAATGACTCCGGCTTCGGGTTTGTCAATGGCGGTTTTAAGTCGTTCGACCAGGGTGGATTTGTTTCCAGATATCTTTAGACCTCTTTTCCCCAGCTCTACTTTTAATTCTTGGGACTTCAACAAAGACAGGTCCCTTCCAAGAAGGGGAGATAGATCAGAATTTGGTTTTATTGATATAGACTCCACGTGGTCGACTTGCGGCAGCTTATTACGTCCCTCTTTAATAGCTTATTACGTCCCTCTCTAAATGTCTCCGTAGCTCTTATAGACTTCGATTGAAGGATTCTCAGGTTGGCTGTCGGTTTCACATATCGTGAATGTGTTATTCCTTGAGGATGTTTCACTTTGTGGCAACAAAGTGGCTTCACATGAGGAGCTCACGAGGTCACAACCTTCCGCCATCTTGTCTTAAGTAATATCCATATCTTAAACACGAGGGAACCACAGGTTCGTAGTTTACTAATTGTATGGGTTCAGCATGATAATACAGTGTAAGATAATCATAAGATTCACCTTCTCCAAAATCAATCATTGATCGCAACCACATGTTGAAAATAATCGAAAATATATTTGATACCCTGCTTTTATAGTCCAAAAATCTATAAAAATGGGTTGCAAACTATAAAATTTTCACAAAACGTCCAAAAAAAAGTTGTCAAGATGGTATATTGCAGTTTCTGTTGTTGTGAAGTGAATTCCTTCTATCATTTTTTCATGCATTACAGATGTAAAGAATGTTTTGTAAACCATCATTATTGTTTTTTTTGTAAAAATAATTACGGACGACTTATCTATAGTAAAATAGTTGATCTATGTGAATGTGATGATAGAATACAAAGATGGAAAAAACTTATTTGGATTAATAAAAAATATTTTTAATACATCGTCTACCATTTCCAAAATTCATAAAACTCATGATCTTTTTTGGTGATATCCCTTTCTTTTTGAATTTTTTTTTTAGAACGTCGTCGTTTTCGTATTCTTTTTCTTTTTATTTTTCGTTTCGATTTTTTTATACAACTCCTACACTTCATTTTTTTTTGTTAACTGAAGTACGACAAGCAATGCTTTATAAAAAACGAAAACCCATCTATTTATACTGTTATATCTGTTTTTGATTTTTTTTTTTAAATATATCTTTTCTGAGACAAATATATAATATTATATATATATATAGATGTTTAAAAAAACAACTTTATCATTACTGAAAAAAACAATGTCCGTATTACATTATTGTAGTATATGTGTTAATAGTATAACCTTTTTTTGACAGATCCAAAAATACTTTTCAGCGCTATTTATCATGTGAATAAATAAATTTGTGAATATGTGAATAAATTCAGGATATTCTTTATAAAGAATATCCTGAATATATATATTTTGTGGAGGATTGCAAACCTGTTACAATATTAGAAACAAAACAATGTTCTGTAATAAAAACAAATGGAGTGAAACAACACCCGTATGAAGTAACCCTGAAAGTTATCAATCATGGAGAATCTGGAAAAACAATAAAAATATTATCAGAGAAAGATGTTCCTCATCTTTTGCATAAAAATGTTAAGTTTGTAAAAACTGACAAAGACATAATAATTCCTTCTCTTGTATAAATTTATTTTTTATAATAAAACATGTGAATCATTGTTATTTTTTTACATGAATTTCTTTCTTTACTCTAAAAGTTGTTTTTCTTTTTTCTTTTTCTTTTTGTCGATGCTTGTTATTATAATCAGCTGATTTACGGGATCTTTCTATACTCCATAGTTTTCCTATTTTACCCCAACGTTTTCCATTAGATATAACGTGGACGGATCATATATTCTAGCCTTAAAATGGTAGAAATCATCAGCATAAGAACGAACGATTTCTCCCCCATATGGAAGCCAATCAAAAATATCATCTCTTGCTTCTTTGAGATAAACAACCCCTTGAAGATACCCGATTTCTTTATCTTTTACAATTTCACGACTACATTCAAAAAACGATATTTCATTTAATTTAAGACAATTCCATGGAGTGTGTATTAATTTCGCTGCCTCTATCAATTTTTCAGTATTTTCTGGGTTACGCATTTGAAATGACCAAATCGTTTGCGGTGGCATATACCCCATCTTCAACAAAATAACTGTACATTTTTTTTATGATATCAGTTTTTTATACCCTAGGTTTTTTTACAAATGAAAAAAAACTTTCATATAAATAAGCTGAAATTATTATTTTTTCATTTAAACAATACGTGCTTATATAAAACGTTGCAACAACCAAACATATCTACAAACTTAAGAAGTTTAAGAAAGAAAAAAAAAATGGCTACGAAAGAAGAAAAAACGAACGAAGCTTCCTATGAAGGACCCCATTCCATAACCTCATATGGTTCCCCTTTCATATGGGACTACAACGACAAAGGAGAGAGATACGCGTACGGAATACGTGTACGGGATACGGATACGTATACGTCCAAAGAGTTTAATTTCGATGACTTCAAACCCTTCAAACCCATTCAGGATAATGGTGATTCTGATATTGAAGATAGTTTGAAGGCAAATTTGGGTAGTGATGAAGATGATGAAAAAGTAAAGGAGGAAGAAGTATTTAATAGAAAGATGTTAAACACTATAAAAAAAACAGTATATTTCCACTATGATCTTTATACTCTTCAACAGAATTTTCCAAATCAAAAATATATTTTACGAAACTGTATATACTCTCCCTCGGGTAATCTACCCATGTATAAATTATATTTAGAAGCGGTAGACGGGGAAATTCTTTGTCCGCTAAAATATATAACAACAATAATGATAACTGATGATTAATTACTTAGTTGTATTAATAAGGAAATGTATTTAGATTAATAAAAAAATAAAAATAAAATTTTGTTTTCAAAAAAAAAAATTTTTATTGTGTGTTGAAGTACATTTCATCTATTTTTTTTAAATATATTAAACACCAAATAATTTTTTAAGACATATCATCTAAAAATATTTTGATAAAATATCATTTTTAAAAATACCGTAACTAGGGAGTATCAGTCATTCGGCCATAAGATGGCGTCGAGGTAAGAGCTCCATGACGGAAATTATATATATAAATATATATATAAATAACAAATAAACCCACTTTATTGTTAAACACGCTTCACTAATAGACGTTACGGCTCCCTGTGGCATCACGTTACCCGCCTGGTTCATCACTCAATCGCTATTCAATCCAATAAAAACAGTCCGACGAGCGCGAGCAACAAGTTAATACTACCGTAGACTTGCAATCTGCAGTTTAGCGAAAAAACTGCCTTGCTATAGTACACTGCCCAATCTTTAACGCTTGATGATTTTGTCGTCTTATATGACATGTTGGCATATTGAATCAATATGATTTGTCGATTTATGCCCACAGGCAGTGAAAGGTAGCGAGACTCCAAATATATACATACTCCAATTTAAAAGCTCTTGGTATATGACTGTGTTTCTGGAGCATTCTAACTCGCACAATTAATTCAACAAACAAGTAATTTACGCCGGAAATACGCGCCGATGTACGTTGCTAAAAATCACCACCTTTTCACTTTGCTATACAGTATATCACAAACACTGTCTACGCAATATTCTACTTTTTTACTATTCTCGGATATTCTATCGCTGCGATATCCTAACCTTAAGTAGTTTCGTCAAGGCCTCCATCACGAAATGGTAAGTAATTTGCTTCCTTTTTTACCGTCGATCAGTAACCATGTCCATGACCTTACTTATTTTATCTAAGACCCGTTTTTCCAGTCGTATTACTTTACATTTTAAAGGTCATACTCTGATGGACGCCTAGGCTCGAAAGTTAGTGTTTCGTTACTAAAAATCTTGGCAGTTTACCACCTTTTCACTTCGCAATTTGTCATTTACACTCGTTCTTAATAACGACGCACAGCCATACATGTCGTTGAAGTAAGATCGAATCGATATCATACAATAAAGAATGTAGTTTGACCAACTCAGATAAAACACTCTTACAATAATGTATAAATCTTATCACCGTTTTCTGACACAATAGCGTCCAGAATACTCATTGAATAGATCTAATTTCATTTGCTTTCGTGTTCTTACGATCGGGAGAGATCGGAATCCGAAGTGTACGGTCGCCAATACTCTTGCGGTTGCGGTCGAATGTGTCGACCGCAAGATCACCGCAACCGAACCGCAACCGAACCGCAACCGAACCGCAAACGAACCGCAACCGAACCCCAATCTAACTGCAACCGAACCGCAAATGAACCGCAACCGAACCGCAACCTCAGTGTTAGGTTAATTCTAGGCAGTACTGTATTTATTTTTTATTATACAAGGTAAAAGACTTGAGTTACTTTAGTTCGGTAAAACTGCATTGTTTGGATAAGGAAAAAGAAACAAACCAAAATACTTTAGTTTTTGTTTAATATAGTTATTTCCAGCTTAGTTGAATCAAATTCTGTATTAGTTTTCCATTTTCCAGTTAATAATGAAGCAAAAATCACGATAAATTTTTTTAGCATTTAGGATTCCGTGACCGTGGTCAAAATATAGTAAAATTCCGCCCGCTGCTGCAGCCAATCAGTTGCAGGAAAGGCTAGGATTCCGCCCGCTCACGATACAAAAAATATATATAATATAATATAATAATAATAATAAAAATTATAATATAATATAATTTATTATATAAAATAGAGTATATATAAACATATATATATAAACTAATAAAAGTGATAATCCCATATGTGTGATTATTTATGGTAATCGCACATGTAACGATTATCACTGATACAGCACTATAGTTTTAAAGCTGTTTTTTTCTAAGCAATTGGACATTTTTATATAGTAAACAGAAAAATACATGGATGCTTGGAAATATGAAATTTATTTCCCGTGTTAACCAGGATATCTCACTCATTCGATTCCACACACCATGTATTATTCTCTATATAATATTAAAAAAACTCATTAATAATGCATGAAGAAAACACAAAGGAAAATCACCACCGTGTCGTATCTTTATATGTGATAAAGATTCATCCTAATTTACATAAACTTTAGCTTTGATTTTCTCGGCTTAGACAACGTTATTTTTCAAAATTACTACGCCAACGAACTTACCAAATGCTGGTCGTTTTTTAAGCCGTTTAAAACACTCGCAGCAGTGTTTTATCAGATATAAAACACTCGGCATCGCCTCGTGTTTTGTATCTGATAAAACACTGCTGCTCGTGTTTTAAACATTACATAATATAATAATAATATAATAATAATATAATAATAATATAATAATACAATAATGTAATAATATAATATAATATATAATATAATATAATATAATGTGATATACTATAATGTAATATAATATAATAACACAAATAGTTATATAGTTTGATTTGGCTTCCTGTGGTTGCAGTGCTGAAATTTGAGATGGTCGGAGATCTGTAAAATTATTATATTAAATTATTAAAGACTTATCAAATCGTTGAAAACAATTTAGTAATTTTTAATTATTAAATTTTTGTATTATGAAATCCTCGTATTCGTACGTGATCTTTGTAGATTTTAAGATGAGCAGTTGTTTTGTTTTTTTGTATGGTGCGAGCTAACACAACAGATCATGTTTTATTTCACATACAGTATGCTCTGAAGTCAGGAGACAATGCCTGAACAGGTGGAAATCTCAGCAGTTGGCAATAACGATTTACGTGGTGTTTCCACAAAGTTCATTCGCTTTTTTTAATTTGTACTTAAATTCTTTCATAGTCTAAAGTCAGAGCACAAGATCAGCATTTTCCAAAAACCTGTGAACGAGCTTAACCATCAATATGGAATGTCCATGGAGTTTGTTGCAGTTGAAAGGTATGTATCGTGTTTTCTTTTCAGTAATAAATTATTTGTTCCATATTCTCTAATTTTATAAATTAAGGGTGATTATGTACATTAAATCTTAAAGGTGCAGTCCAGTCCGTTCTGCGCATGTATGATATTTCAAACGTTGGGGACCCCACATGTCAACAAACTTTAACGGAATAGATTTGCGACAGTTCGAAAGAGAGTATTCGTTAAATGTGGCGAAGGCACGAGTGGTAGTTTGATATATTATCCACATTTATGAACCAAACAGCTTCTTATAACACGCTTTTTAGGCGGAAAAGCTCAAGCGTGTGAAAAAAATCCGAAATACTTCATGTTCAATGTTTATATAACGCAATGTAAACAAACGATGTAAACAGAAACATGGACATGAGCAGAAGGGACTGGACGGCACCTTTAAAATTATTTTTAAAATTATTTTTGTGGCATTCAGACAAGAACATGTATGTTATAGTGCTTTAAATGATTATATTTATTGTGTACACACTATTTTGGTCTAAATTATGGAAAATGCGCATCACGTATGTCATGAACTCTTTATTCACCAAAAAATTGCATATAGTCTTTTTTCAACTAATTTGAACCATTAATTTGGTAAATATTCTTTTATGTACATCACCATACGCCTTTCTGGGCTCGTTCGTGTTTCTCCAATTCAAATTAATATTTTGCTCCCAAGAAGGCTGAAAGGCTAATTAAGATACACATAACAGAATATTTAAAATGTGTGCCATTATAAAAGAGGTCTATTGGTATGTATATAGATGTTTCATTGGAAGTTTCTAATATGAACGTTGACCAGGCAAACGTTGCTGAAGTTATGATGGCATCCTACTGTATATTTCCAATGAAGATAGTGACTCTTCACAATCGCAGAGTACTGAATTGAAAAATATTAAGAGAAGGCTGGACAAATTCCATCAGAAACATTAACAGATCAAGTGGCAAAAAGAACATTGGCAAGAGTAATTGGGGGAAATTCTGAAAGAGAAAACCAGAGAACTGTCCAAAATATTGTACAACAGAAGCACCAGAGGCAACCGATGTCCAATAATTCACCATAATGTACGCAATTGGAGTTGGCTGACAAATATTGAAACAGACTTCAAATATAGACAGCTACAGTTGTACTGTTTTATTGATTTCCAACTGAAACTGGTCTGTGCAAATTAAGGCTTTGTCTGCCTCATTGTAGATTAAAATTTGCTTTTAACAAACATAATAATAACTTACACTTACTGAAATTAAATAAGGCCTTATTATAAGTGGCCACTTATAATAAGTGGCCACTTAACGTTATTTTGATGGTAATACTGTACATTAGTAATATATATATTTAGACGATATCAAAATGTGACTTACCTCATGATGTCATTGATATACATGAATATGCTAATACCAGAATAAAAATATTGTAAATTGTACAATGAATATTTTGTTTTGATTTTTTTCCCAAACTGGTGCGATAATTGTACCAAGGTTGATAAAGCAATCATTAACACTGCTTTACACACCTTGAACGGTGTTAAATCTGTGATTTCGTGCTGTGATTACACGTATTTAACAACGCGGTGTACGTAAAGTTGTATAAATGTGCGCGAACTTTAAACAATGGTGTTAAACATGGATTATAAACGTGATTGAAGGTATCATTACACGTATTTAACAATGCGGTGTAAAGGGAGATAAATGTGCGCGAACTTTAATCAATGGTGTTAAACATGGATAAACGTGATTGAAGGTATCTTTACACGTATTTAACAACGAGGTGTAAAGGGAGATAAATGTGCGCGAACTTTAATCAATGGTGTTAAAGTATGGTAAATGGAAATTTAACATTGTTTATTCGCTTTTAAACTGACAGTTTAAATGTAGCTTTATCAAGATTTATAACGTCTTTACACAGGGGGTGTAAAGCCGTCATTACACAGCTTTATTATTGTGGTATAAAGGTGTGTAAAGGGACCTTTCACACCATTAGTCCATTACGCTATATGATTAAAGCTGGATAAAGCAATCATTAACACTACTTTACACCAGCATTAACCTGTGGTTAAATCTGCGATTTCGTCCTGTGATTAATACTCAACGAAAGTATTTTATTCGTCGATATATGGACAATGATGTAGAGACATTGGTATTGCTTCCTTCGCCACATTTAATGTACTCTATATTTCATTTAAATAGTAATCACACGGATAGTTGGTTTATACCCATTCTCAATAATAACCATCCAAGAGATGATTTATATCAATATATGTGTCTTACAATGAATGAATTGCAATTGTCGAAGGGAATACGTAAACCTGCGGTACTTATCAAGAGTTATATCGCAAGATTAATTTATAATCTTAAGGGTCGATATGATATTGAATTTGTATACGTAATCCTCTATCTGATAAGTATTGCCCCGTATTATTTTGTCGCAGCACTTAATTATGCTCATAATTTAGAGAGATTTGAAATGATTGTATATGAATTGGGTGCTTGCTTTATTTATTATTGTGACCGCCATTGCCCGACAGGAATGATTAAACAGAATAGACGATATTTATATAATATCGATAAGCTATGTGTGAAAATACGGTATAGGGAAAAGACCCATTGCTGTTATAAGAATTGTAAACAATTGTCTTATTTTTATACAACCGATAGCTATTCATTTGATAGTTATCAAATACATTTATTTTCTGAATTAGTATACAAAGGATGTCGTATTGACGAGAGTAGACCCATTGGATTAACTCTAAATACCCCCAATCTAAATATATTACATGATCATAAGATAATGGTCACTCTTCAAAGCAATAAGCAAGTCAATAGTATTGTTATTGAATGTTGTATTGACGCCTATATAACACATTTGTATAATAATTATGACGATATTCGATTATTTCCAAACATTATGTAAATAAGTGAATTGTTCAAATATATTTACATATCTCAACGAGAAATGTTGTGAAGTATCGTATCCAATTTGGGGAATAACACGTTAATGGTTGCGACGGTACGGTGTCGGGAAATAATATTGTTTTTTGACGTGAATTTCTAAAGTCCAAAATGGTGAGTCGTACTAAATATTTAATAGTTTCCTCATCACACGGATCCAAATGTTTATTTTTGAAGTAATGGAGAAGTAAGACGTAAAAAGCGAATATGTGTCCAATTTCATGTCTTCCCATTAAATGATAGACTTGTTCCAGTTGCTGATTATCTTTTAAAAATGAGATCATATAGGTTTGATAAAATAATTCTTGATCTTTGCTACATTTCACGATAGAATCTTTCATCTTTTTATTAAGTCGAATGTGAAAACGTTGCAATTCTTGTTCAATAATAATCCACACACACTCCATGATGATCAAAAGGTTTTTATTAATTTTACAAAAAAGCATTTATTTTATATATCAAACATTTTTCTTTACATTTAATTTTCGTTTGGATTGATTTTGCAGTTTCTTTTTCTCATCTTTATTAATATCACAAATATAACGTTTCTCCATGAGATCAGAATTGGTTTTTTTATTTCTCCATTTCAAATATTGTTTATTAATATAAAGTTTCTCTTTGTAGAGTTCTTTTAATTCACGAAATTAATTAATTCATTAATATTAATTAGGTAAATTGAATTTTTAATGAGCTTTCGAATTTTGAGATTACGTCACGTTTCTCGTCTTCCTTCCAGACCCTCTAACCCTAGTTATTTATGCATACGTCACCAGACTCTTCGTCTTCCTTGGAGGAGCCTTAACCCTAATTATTTATTCAGATTACGTCATTTCAGAATGCTTAACCCTAGCTCATGTACCAATAGGACCCCTAACCCTAGCTTTTATCCAACCCCCTGGTATTCATACGTCACGTCCGATTAGCCGCCGACTCCTTCCGAACTTGATTTCCGAAGGCATTACGTCATCAAAAGGTAGCTCTTATTGCTTTTAATAATATAAGAAATGCCTTTGTAATTATACACTTCGTCTCCCTACGGCAATGTGAATGTGGGAAAGTGGGCAGCCCGAGAGCAGCGCATGCGCCATGGATATGATATGAACTAAAGAGAGTAACGAAGAAGCATCTTATACTTTCACGTCTTAAAAATGTACGATCAACAGAGATTTATACGATTTGCCTCGCTGATACATCGGTTAGATATTCGATAGATCTATGCAAATAAGAACCGCTTTAGGAAGGTTATGGAGGATAGTATATTTTAAAAATCGCGGAGTCGAACGAATCATAACGGCTTATACGATTGTATCGGACTTTACGGCTTTACAAAGTTCATAAGGCCTCTAGTGTGTAAAGTAAGCGATTCCTTGGATAAAGAAATACTTCGGCAAGGTAATCGAAAAAAGAAGTCAAAGGTATCGATTTTCCTAAGCGAGATAAAACCTTGCTTGGTATATATTATATTAGCTATTAAATTATTCAAGAGATAGCTTGTCAAACGAAGCGAAGGTTGAGTGACCACACAGACAATAGAGCATGGGTCATTAACAGTCATTAGTGCTCAACTCGGAAATATTTGCATGACTTGGGAATAATTAATTTGTTTTGAGGGTAAATACTGGGATTTTGAGGGTAAAAAATAGTCAATATGGGATGCGTTTTCACCGCATATACATACAAAGAGATGAACCCTAATAATTTTGGCCGTATTGTGACTTATCTCGTTTTAGTGTACACAATTCCTATGATGTGTGTAATTAGTGTTGTCACGAGTCTATATCGAATGCTTTTTCGGTGCTTAAGGGGGAAAAAGTATTGCCAAGTGTGGAACTCGAACGCATGAATTACAAAATAAGGTTTCTTGGCAGAAAAAGTATAATTGAACGGCTTTACTTCATAGAGAACGACCGAGTGAGGAGTTCGAACGATGATATAAAGCGGACTAACTAAACTTAACAGCTTGAATAAATTTGTCCACCTGCTCATAGATAAAAGCGTGGGAGCCATTAAGCGTAATTAAAGGTTACATGCAATTCCACAGACAAAATAGGGCACACATATTTCGATAAACACATCAAATAAATAGTATACAATATTGAGTTTATGAGATTTTTATTTCAAGTTACAAATAGTGGTTATGATTTAAGCTCAATCATAATATTATCTCCAGTGCCATCTGTTACAATAGTATACGGACATGCAGTACAAAAAACAATATTGTGTGATATAGTCAAAGGTGATGCTAAGCCACATAATTTACATTGATGAATATTGTTGTAAAAGTCTTGCCATAAACATTTGGGGCATATAGCTAAATGTACACCAGTCATCTTGCTTTCACAGTAATTACAAATGTATCGACTCTCATCTTTATCAATGTCATATTGCGAGATTGTTTCTTCCTCTTCTTCTTCTTCTTCCTCGTCATCTTCGTCTTCTTCCTCGTCATCTTCGGAGTTCTCTGCGGCGCTTCTCTCTTCGCTGCTTTCATATTCCGAATCTGTATCTTCTGTTCCTTCGCGTGCCAGTAATGCAAGTACTTCAGGATTTTCAATGAGATTCTTATTGACTTTGACTTCTGCAAGCCCTCTCACGAAAACGTTTAGGCCAGGCGGTTTGGGAATGTCGGTATCGTATTCGGATACACAATATTCGATCAGATTGACAATATTTGTGTTCGGTATAACTCTACCATTGTAAACGATTTCCCGTTGAGCATTCCATATCAAAATGTCATGTGATATAAGCAAACTGTGGAGAAGATTTGAAGCCTTTTCAACATTGTTGTTAAAATGGGATAGTACATGTCGAATGCGTTGATCATTGTAAAAGGGAGATGTTTCTTCGCTGGTGTCCATGACTTCGACTGACTCTAGTACAATGAACTGATTTCTTTTATACTAATTCTGCAAGTCCTTCTAAAACTGGACCAAGTAACAGACCGAGAAATCCTCCTCCTCGCTGGACCAGTATTTGTTTCTTTCTCATGAAACTTCTTCCGGGGTCAACTAAAGTACTTATGTCGTTTTCGTACGGTCTCACTTTTTCGATCGTTTCCCGAGGTAATTCGTATTTCATTTTGCAAACATTATGGATACAGTCATGTATACACTTAACTTGTTCGGGGGTAGCTCTCTCAAGAAGCGCCTGTTGTTCTCCAGAATTCGACAAACAGTAATGTCGAAGAAAAGCTCTCTGCTTCTTGTTAAACATCTCTGTACGATGGCCAACGTATAAATGACGAGGTCACCCCCTGAAGTACACCTTTTATATTACTCTTTACTCATTTACTCATGGCAAGATAACATAAGGACATAAGGATAAATAAAGATAAAGATAAAGATAAAGATAAAGATAAAGATAAAGATAAAGATAAAGATAAGGATAAGGATAAGGATAAGATAAGGATAAGGTAAGGATAAGGATAAGGATAAGGATAAGGATAAGGATAAGGGTAAGGATAAGGATAAGGATAAGGATAAGGATAAGGATAAGGATAAGGATAAGGATAAGGATAAGGATAAGGATAAGGATAAGGATAAGGATAAGGATAAGGATAAGGATAAGGATAAGGATAAGATAAGGATAAGGATAAGGATAAGGATAAGGATAAGGATAAGGATAAGGATAAGGATAAGGATATAAGGATAAGGATAAGGATAAGGATAATAAGGATAAGGATAAGGATAAGGATAAGGATAAGGATAAGGATAAGGATAAGGATAAGGATAAGGATAAGGATAAGGATAAGGATAAGGATAAGGATAAGGATAAGGATAAGGATAAGATAAGGATAAGGATAAGGATAAGGATAAGGATATAAATAAGGATAAGGATAAGGATAAGGATAAGGATAAGGATAAGGATAAGGATAAGGATAAGGATAAGGATAAGGATAAGGATAAGGATAAGGATAAGGATAAGGATAAGGATAAGGATAAGATATATAGGATAAGGCCATAAGGATAAGGATAAGGCCATAAAGATAAAGATAAGGCCATAAAGATAAAGATAAGGCCATAAAGATAAAGATAAGCCCATAAAGATAAAGATAAGGCCATAAAGATAAGCTATATAGGATAAGGCCATAAGGATAAGGATAAGGCCATAAAGATAAAGATAAGGATAAGGATAAGGATAAATTCATAGAACATTCCTGAGAAACATCATTTGGCTTCTAGTCTTCACCGAGTGAACATGTCATTTGCCTGTGATATATGCGGAAAGAACTTTTCAACCAGAGGTAATCTTCAGCGTCATATCAAGTACGTCCATGGAGGAGGTGACCATTTTAATGCTCAGCCTTCAGTCGTCGGTGGATCTTCCGTTATGAAACATCCTTTTACGTGTATTGTGGCTGGATGTACTCAAAGTGGCAAGACCGTTTGGGTGAAAAAGCTTTTGGAAAACGCTCAAGCAACCATCAGTCCCGCTCCTGAACGTATCATTTGGTGTTATGGCTGGCCAGTGGCAACCTATGTACTTGGATATGATCACAACTATACCAGGCATTGAACTCAATGAAGGAATACATGACGACATGCCGAAAAGAACTTCTTAGATGTCTCTGAACGCAGCCTCATCGTTCTCGACGATCTTATGGCTCAGTCAGGGGACGATAAACGTATTGCCGATTTATTCACAAAAGGAAGTCATCATCGGAATCTGTCTGTGATCTATATTGTTCAAAATATATTCCATCAAGGCAAAGAAACCAGAAATATCAGCCTCAACGCCCACTATATCGTACTGTTCAAATCTCCACGGGACAAGCAACAAATCTCAGTCTTAGCACGACAAGTTAACCCTGGTCATGTTCAAGAGTTTATGAAAAGTTACGAGGAAGCGACAAAGCGTCCACACGGATATCTCATGCTTGATCTAAAACCGACTACCGATGATCAACATCGATTAAAAACGAATGTGCTACCAGATGAAAATACCACTGGTCAACTAGACATGGACCATTATATTCGAAAGCGGTCATATGAACAACCACCTATCACCGGTGACCAATATCAACTGAAATCGAACGTGATGCCCTACGAAAATACCGCTGAACAACAAAACCTAAACCGTTATATTCGAAAGCTATCGTATCAACAATCGCCCATCCTCAACGCTATGTACAACTCTGGTGAACAGATGCATAATATTATACAGACGCCTCAGTTAACACCAGATGTGAAGAATATACTCTACTCTAATGAGCTTAAACGTTTTCTGTCCTTCAAAAATCAACTCCACGACCAGGTTCCAGTTCAAAATAATCTTCAAACTGAAAGCAATATCCCAAAGACTCCAACGCAATATGATTCTACAGAATACCTCCCGTCCGATCCTCACCAGGTTCCTACTACACCTAAAGCCTATTTTTTGACACCACCAAATTAGCAAGGATGACCCCTGAAGAAAGAGGTGAATATGAACACCATCTATCGATGACTAGATCAAAATATTTACCGATGACAGAACAAAATGTGGCAACATTAACGCCTGAAGACCGGAAGAATATCGAAAAACTTTTAAAATTAAAACGCCTAGATATTCCCTTAGAAGTAGGCCTTATTAGTATTTATAACTTGAAATAAAAATTTCATAAACTCAATATTGTATACTATTTATTTGATGTGTTTATCGAAATATGTGTGCCCTCTTTTGTCTGTGGAATTGCATGTAACCTTTAATTACGCTTAATGGCTCCCACGCTTTTATCTATGAGCAGGTGGACAAATTTATTCAAGCTGTTAAGTTTAGTTAGTCCGCTTTATATCATCGTTCGAACTCCTCACTCGGTCGTTCTCTATGAAGTAAAGCCGTTCAATTATACTTTTTCTGCCAAGAAACCTTATTTTGTAATTCATGCGTTCGAGTTCCACACTTGGCAATACTTTTACCCCCTTAAGCACCGAAAAAGCATTCGATATAGACTCGTGACAACACTAATTACACACATCATAGGAATTGTGTACACTAAAACGAGATAAGTCATAATACGGCCAAAATTATTAGGGTTCATCTCTTTGTATGTATATGCGGTGAAAACGCATCCCATATTGACTATTTTTTACCCTCAAAATCCCAGTATTTACCCTCAAAACAAATTAATTATTCCCAAGTCATGCAAATATTTCCGAGTTGAGCACTAATGACTGTTAATGACCCATGCTCTATTGTCTGTGTGGTCACTCAACCTTCGCTTCGTTTGACAAGCTATCTCTTGAATAATTTAATAGCTAATATAATATATACCAAGCAAGGTTTTATCTCGCTTAGGAAAATCGATACCTTTGACTTCTTTTTTCGATTACCTTGCCGAAGTATTTCTTTATCCAAGGAATCGCTTACTTTACACACTAGAGGCCTTATGAACTTTGTAAAGCCGTAAAGTCCGATACAATCGTATAAGCCGTTATGATTCGTTCGACTCCGCGATTTTTAAAATATACTATCCTCCATAACCTTCCTAAAGCGGTTCTTATTTGCATAGATCTATCGAATATCTAACCGATGTATCAGCGAGGCAAATCGTATAAATCTCTGTTGATCGTACATTTTTAAGACGTGAAAGTATAAGATGCTTCTTCGTTACTCTCTTTAGTTCATATCATATCCATGGCGCATGCGCTGCTCTCGGGCTGCCCACTTTCCCACATTCACATTGCCGTAGGGAGACGAAGTGTATAATTACAAAGGCATTTCTTATATTATTAAAAGCAATAAGAGCTACCTTTTGATGACGTAATGCCTTCGGAAATCAAGTTCGGAAGGAGTCGGCGGCTAATCGGACGTGACGTATGAATACCAGGGGTTGGATAAAAGCTAGGGTTAGGGGTCCTACTGGTACATGAGCTAGGGTTAAGCATTCTGAAATGACGTAATCTGAATAAATAATTAGGGTTAAGGCTCCTCCAAGGAAGACGAAGAGTCTGGTGACGTATGCATAAATAACTAGGGTTAGAGGGTCTGGAAGGAAGACGAGAAACGTGACGTAATCTCAAAATTCGAAAGCTCATTAAAAATTCAATTTACCTAATTAATATTAATGCGGCCTATATGGGGGGGTATTACTACTTATATCAGTAATATCGTATTTGAGGTCATGGGCACTTTAACTTTATCAACCATTTAACAACAGCATCGTTGGATAAACGTCGTAACGCGCAATATTAGTTTTTCATATTGCACCAGGTGACGTCAATCTGCAATTAAATTTAAGAACCTTTATTAGTTTGGCTTGTAAAAACCTTTGTAAAACGAATAGCTTATGGTCGGTTTCAAAAATAAATGAAAAAGCTGTAAATATTTTGAAAAATAAATATATATTATTTCATTGGGGCGAGCCCCTTAGTTGTGGTATCAAGCGCGACTCTGATCGTACGGGCACGTGCACAGGACGAAATTTAAGAATTAAGTTCACTTAAAGCTTACTTAAAGGGGCTATGTCACGATCTGCCTGGTTACTCAGCTAAGCGTACTTTTTGATTTTTGATTCGGAATCCAAAATCAAAGCGAAGCGAAAGCTAAACGATTTATTCGATTAGTATTTGTTATTTTCATGTTGGTGGGTTATTTTGGACGAGTTATAAGTAAAGCGTAATGACAATTTAATGTCTAATCGCGGTGGGAAAGGAGAAGGAGCTGGAAGGCCACGATTGCCGTATACTATCTTGAACAAAAAACCAACAAGGACGCTTAGCTGAGTAACCAGGAAAATCGTGACATAGCCCCTTTAAAGACCTATTAGCGAACCATTTAGGGTAGATTTAAGGTCTAACTTAAAGGCACTTAGCGAACCATTTAAGGAACTTTAGCAAACCATTATTAGTGGGTAATTAAGTGCTTAAATGCCACTTAAAGTTAAAGATTAACTTTAAGAACATTTAAGGTCACCTTAAATGTCCTTAAATTTTAAATTTTGTCCTGTGGTGCACGCCATTCGTACCCATCTTCTTCTCCGGTTGGACATTTCCACATCTAATTCACCGGCCATGTCCATGACTATGGATCAGTCAAGGTCTGACCATGCATCTTCTCCGGTCCGATATTTTTACATCTACTTCACCGGTACTTTTCTGATGCAATAAACATTATCGACACAAGAGGACTCCAGCTGTGTTTATATATTATCAACATACCAAAATATATTTACAACCTGTACGACTCGTTCTTTAAAAACCTCATTCGACTTATAAACGCGAATGATGCATTTGCGTAAACTACGACAATAACAACATATCGTATTGCCGACAATAATATTAGTTATATTTTGTTATACTTTGTTTTGTTATACGCATTGTTTTGTTATATTGAACGCTTAAGCCTGGTTTCCATATGATCGCTACCATCGCTACGATCGCTCAAGTTTAAAACCAGCGATCGCGGCGATCGTCGTGTTTCCATATAATCGCTACGATCGCTACGATCACTCAATTTTAAAACCGACGATCGTAGGACGATCATGGACGAAGTAAACAAAGACAACTTTCAGCACAGCTTTTTATTCTTTATAGTGCTTATCAGTAAGGCCAGCAATTCCAAACGTCTAATACACATTAGGTTCGACAATATTCGACGTCGGAAACGATTAAGCTCGGCACAATTAGAACACTAAACCGTCCAAACAATACTGTTAACTGGTATTATAAAATAACATGTATACAACAAGCAATCTGATTGGTTAATACCCGTGCAGGATGAGAGCATCCTGCACGGAAATGTTCATGCCCTTAGCCCGGGGTTTTTTAAATGTCGGACAATACAAATTTGTCGAGGTTTGAATTTGACAATAATAATATCATAAATGAGAGCGAAATTAATGAAAACAACCCACGGAGATTCGCCCTAACTACAGAGGAAGACGTTAACGAGTTGGTCTCAAATGCACAAGCACAAAATACAAGACAATTTACGCTGTCAAAACTTTTAAAGGTAAGTTTGTTTACACGCGATAGACTGTATAATAACAACATTCCCAATTCACAAGCGAAATAATAAAATTTCCACAAATAAAACGTTAATATTATGTTTTCAAGAATGGGCCAAAGTCCGTCAAATTACAACAGAGTTGCACGAAATGGATAATGAGACATTGGACAGCCATTTACGATTGTTTTACGCCGAAGTAAAAAACCTGGCTGGGGAGGACTACAGCAAGTCAACCCTACTCGGTTTAAGGTATGGTTTAGAGAGATATCTCAACTCCCCACCACACATGCAACAAAGGTGTGACAATATCTGGAAACCCAGAATTTAAGAGGTCCAACCTTGTCCTCAACGCGAAGCTTAAATCGCTCAAAAAGGATGGTAAAGAAAACGTAAAGCACAAACCTCCCCTCGAGCCCGAAGACTTGGAAAAGCTGAAGACAAGCGGTGTATTTGATTCCTCAAATCCCCATGGACTGCAGCGAAATGTCTGGTTCCACACCGTATTGGTTTGGTGTCGTCGCGGTCGCGAAGGTAAGAGAAATTTGACAAAAGAGAGCTTCATCTTTGCACAAGATCCGACTGGTGAGGAATATGCAACAATAACACATTGCGAAGCATCCAAAAATCACCCAGGGGGAGTAAAGGATACCTAGAGTTTCCAACATATGGGTCGAATGTACAGGACGAAGGAGGAAAACGACGGGTACACAGCGTTAAAGCTCTACATCAGCAAGTTAAATCCGGCATGCGAAGCTTTCTTTCAGTACCCGAAGCGTAAATGGAGGCCAACTGATGCAACCTGGTACGAAAATCGTCCTCTTGGCGTTAACAAACTCGGCGAAATGATGAAGAATATAAGTGCAGCTGCTGGTTTGTCCACGATCTACACAAACCACTGTGTAAGAGCCACTTCAATTACCCTTTGGTCAAACACTGGCTTAACCAACCGACACATAATGTCAATTTCGGGCCATCGAAATGAGCAGTCCCTGCATCACTACAACCGTTAGACCATCAACCTCACAACTTAAGCGCTGTAGTGAAGTTCTGTCACAAGCTCTTGGCGATGAAACAAGTGTCATATGCCTCAGCCATGACAACAACAACCTCGACTTCTCACTCTCAGTCTTCCAGCGTTCAGATCGGAAATCTTCCAAACTTTGATTCTATGTTTAGCGGTTGTTCCATCGGGAATGTAAATGTTAACTTCAGTCTGCAATAGTGAACTTGAACTGAACTCTTGTTATATTTTAAAACGTTGTAAAACCTTGCTCTATATTTGCGATCATTTATTTTCAGTAATCTTCAGGTCGAAGGACAATCGTGGGGGGTAGGGATGTACTCTCTTTTGATTGGTAGTTGAGAGTTGTTGTGAGAATTGCATGCTTCATCAATTATTTAAATAAAGTTTACCGTTGTTTCACTGTCGTTATTTTATAAAACAAATACCAAATGGTTTTCCGTGCAGGATAGCGTGATCCAAACACTTGGGATGTTGCTCGACTTTCGAAAAGCTAAAAAACACTCGCCTAGGCGGCTCGTGTTTTTTTTACGCTTTTCGAAAGTCTCGCAACATCCCGCGTGTTTGGATCACGCTATCCCGCACGGAAAACCATTTGGTATTCCTTTAATAATATTCAACATTTTTACAAGATTCTGGTTTAACATCGTTAGAACATGAAAGACAGTGGCTGAAAGGGCAATTGACGCTAATCACTTAGTTAAAATTTAATCGACTGTTTGGCATGTTCTGTTTCAAATTAGTTGAAAAGACTCTGTCCATAAAATTCCCACTAAACAGGAAAAAGCTAATCGCCTTTTGAACAATTGACCCATGTATTATAATACTACATTTTTTACTTGAATTGAGAGATATTTGTACTATTAAAACAGTAGTATAGAATATGGCGGTACCAGGCCACCCTTAAATAAAAACTAGTCGTTTTTAAAGAGTCATCATATTTCATCATTTGTGAGCATGTGGCGGGGTTATTATATAGTGGTGTTGGTGCATGGTTGAGTCATAATATAGTGATGTTGACCCATAGTTGAGTCATTATGTAGTGGTGTTGATACATATGGCGAAGTTATTGTGTTGTGATGTTGATATGTAGTTGGGTCATAATATTGTGATGTTGACGTATGGTTGAGTCATTATGTAGTGATGTTGGCACGTGTTTGAGTGATTATATACCACAACTTAGTGGGGTATCAGACCACTTTTCAAAATCGACTCATTTTTTGAAAAATCGTCATATTTCGTCGTCTGTAAACATGCAGTGGCGCTGTTATATGTTGGTGTTGGCATGCATGTGGTGAAGCTATTATATAGTGATGTTTGGTATGGATTGTTATAGTCCATTCAGATAGATCTTGATATTAGTTCAAATATATTTTTTCGATACACGTCGTTTTACAAGGTGTCTCGAAATGTGTCGTTTTTAAATTGTCTTGAAATGTGTCGTTTTATGAGTCGTCTCAAAATATGCTGTAGAGTATGTTGATAAATTAATTAAATTATAAATTTCTCTTTTTATTGAATCTAGCTCTAGACTATTTTGTAGTGTCCATATGCGTAGCTACTAATACCATCTTTTAGGATGTGTCTCTTGTCATCAAAACAACTCAGTGATATCTTGTTTATCTCGTAACTACCTAGCTGATGATTAACACTTCTTATAGATCTCATTTTATGAGATATTTGTTTGCGGTTTACTAAAACATCTTTATAACTATCGTGTCTTATGTTTTTCCTCACAACGTTCTTCTTGACGCCTTTAGCAGTCTTACCACCCTTTCCATCCTCTTTCACGTAGCTATACATTTTGGATCTCAGACCAACATACTCAACAATAGGGACTCCTAATGTTTCGTCCTTCATTTTACCAATAACTTTCTTGTTAGTTGGATTGAAGTATGGAGATGACTTGTCATATCCACTAAAGTCAAACATTTCGTTGTTATCATATATATCACTATACACATCCTCTGTCTTAATCTCGTACATTAGACTATCCGTGTCTGTGAATAGTAGTTTGGCTTTGCTGCCATACTTCTTTTTGACATTATTATAGTGGAAGTCATATATCAATGTCTTCGACAAGTCTAGAATACACATACCTACATATGCTGGCTTATTTAGAGTTAACGTTTCTTTGATACTGTGTACAGCTACTAAGTTGTCGTTAAATATCTTGCTGCTTACAAAGGTAGGCTTAGAGGCTAGCTTCTTCAGTTTATCATCACTTGTCACCAGTTTAACGTTAACACGTTTTCGAAGATTCTCCATAGTCTTCCCGAAGACGCTATTGTTCATCAGTTTGAAAAAATCCTTTTCAAAGTCGTTCTTAGCATCTGTTCTTTTAACTGTGTTAAAGTCGATATAGTCTTTCAGCCATGGAGACTGATTAAACTGTAACACCCTATATACTTTACTTACCTTCATTCCTAGGGACTTATACAACTGTAAGTTCCTGTAGTGCACTACGTATCTCTTTTTATTGTTTAGACTTGGTATCAACTTGCTTACCTCTCCTACGGATATATTAAATTTGTCTTTTATTGTTCTGCAATAATCAGACAGTTTACCAACCTCTACTTTAGTTCTCTCTGGTGCTAGTGGATAGTTGTTGTGTGAGTCATGTAATTCCTTTGGATATTCCAGATCAACCTCTAGTATCAGTCCTTTGTCTGAGTCATCTTTGTAATTATCAAGGTTGAACTTCTTGATCCATCTGAATCCTCCAGTTGGTAGGTACTGATTCATAGCCCAACCATATAGATTATTAGCGTCTAAATATAATATATATTTTGATGACTTGCTACTATCATAGTCCTTCATATATTTATTATTAGCCTTGCTATATCTGTGTGTGATACAAGAGACACCACCTCTCATTCCTTTCTCAATAAACTGAAACATGTCTATATCAGTCATCAATTCCAGTTTCACTCCTGTCATCTTTAGAGCAGCGTCCCACGATAGTCCTGGTGATGTGAAGTAGTGGCAAGGGTCTAATTGATAGTACTGCTTGCATGTCCTTCTGAAGTTCTCAAACACGTCAGACAATAGTAACACATCAGTTTTGAGATACACATCGTGATACTCACCCATGCTTTTCAAATCGAACGTCTTCCACACTTCTTGTGCGTGTTCATAATTAGCATCTGATATATGTTCGTCACTTAGCACACTGTAGAAGCTTTCCTTTGAGGGTAGCTTCGTGTCTTCGAACTTATCAAAACTATCCATATAGTCATATGGGTACACACCCTTTCTTGACACTAGTTCTAGTTCCTTATCAGTGAATACCTCTGATGTGTTTTTCAAACACTCTTTAGGAAGGTTGTTAACCAAGCTGTCTAGACTAGAACCCATGAATTGGAAACTGTCGATGAATACGAGACTTTTTCCTAACATGAAGGCCATATACTTTTCCATGTTGTTTGGTATAACATTGATGTTCTGCCCAAGTCCTCCGATATTTTGCATTATGAAGTGGCTATCATATCCTCTCAAGTTGTGGAACACCACTGGTATTTTATTGGTCAGTCTATAGTTTCTGTTGCATAACTGATGTGCGGAGCCTCTATACTTACCAGTTACATGACAATGATCTCTAACTCTTGTATCCTCATCTTTATATATTCCACCACAGATGTGACATTCAGCTGCTTCCTCAAAGTTAACCTTATCAGCGGAAGTCATGACCATGTCTTTGCTGAAGTGTTCCTTTTTGACATTGTCACAATACTCAACCTCTTCAAGCATTTTCTTCATAAACTGTTTAACTGCGTTCTCACCGCGGAACGTCTCAACAGGCTTACTATACTTGTTGTCATAACAGCAGACTACCTTATAACCGTACCCACAGTCCGTGTGCTGTTGATACTTGCTAGTATACGACCCCGTGAGTGGTGCGGCGGTGTCTATCTTTTCTAAGATCGCCTCAAAATCTGCATATATAACAAATGGAACATCTAACTGTTTGTGGAAGTTTCTGTATTTCAACAGATTTTTTCCTCTTTCAGGCATCTTGATTGCCTGCTTTCCATTAACCACTATACAGTTCTCTATATGGTTCTTTAGTATAACTTCTGTGCTAAAGCACTGTAAGCAGTACCTACAAAAATTCTTTTTGTGCTCATGTTTAGTCTGATTATACATAAACCTATTAAAGTCCTTGATATACACATAGTGTTGTTTCTCGTCTTTTGTTATTAGCAGTAGATCCATATGATCTTCATTACTTTCTTTGGATATATGTATTGGGAACGGCTGCTTGTTTTCGTACCCAAACACGTTAATGTTTATATTATTTTTGATCTCTATTTTGTTGTACTGTTTGACTGATACTGGGAAGTTAATTCCTTCATAGTCTACAGTGTCAACATTTCTCTTGTGTTTTGACACTCTTTGCGGTTTGTAATCTACTGGGTTTTTGTGTAGTATGTGACACCACATAAAACACTTATTATCATCATTCTTTATGTTAATCAAACCCTTTGATGCGTTCCTCAGTTCTGTTGGAAGCTCAACATAACTGGATCCTTTTAGAGGTTTATATACTACCACATTCACGTAGTGACTATCTACGTTGTCTATGACCCATCCAGAACCCTCTGATATCCACACAGCGATTCTGTTTAGTATCTCTTCACTAGACTGTTTTGCAGACTTATATATGTCACTAACACTATATATTGTCTTAGCATTACAGTTAAAGTATGCTACTTTATGTGTAGTTCTGTCGTCATCCAGTTGTTTCTCTAGAGTCACTTTTAGTGTCTCAACATATTTCAAGCCTCTTAGTCTATCCAACTCTTTTGTCAGTGTTAGGCTCACAGCAACTCTAGACTTGTTTAGTTGTTGCAGTGGATCCTTATTATTGGTTACCTCGACACTATACGACCTAGTATACCCTCTTAGAGCTGACTGTGTCTGCATCACTGTGGGAAACTGGCCAGGTTTCTTTAAGAGTGACCTCTGTTCCTCTATGAAGAGCTTGAGTTTTGCTGCAAATTTTCTCTCCTCGAGCACTACACGTGCTATTCTGACCCTGGCGATGTGGTCTATAACGCCCTGTCTTGATGCTCTTCTTAGCAGATCCATCCAATTATATCCAAGTATTTTGGCTTCACCCAAATACTTGTTAGACAGCTCCTTTAAGGTAGACACCATATTACTATACCGTTTGTTTTGTTACACTCAAAAACGAGTCGTTTTTATTGTGAAAGAAATAGGTCTAATTCCTGGAAAATCATGTATATTCCTAGAAAATCATATAAATTATAAGGATGACACCTCTAACTTTCTCAAATGTTTTTTACTCCTTACGTGTCTCCACCTAGAGCAAAAGGGATATAGTCTATCACATGTTTTACACATGTAATCATGAGTTCTTATCCACTCTTTGGTTTGTGCTCTTTTTGCTACTAAAGCTTCTTCTTTGGTTTGGTAAATTTTCGGTCTCGCCATTATATAATACCGTATGTTTTATTATATTGAGAAACGAGTCGAATCAGACCCCCTTCAACCACCACTCATTTGACCCCACTTTTATTGCTCAAAAACTGGGGTCCCAAATTGGGACCTGAGATTTCGTCGTCTTTTATGTGGGAAACACCTCTAGCTCCAATACGAATATCGTGTTTGATTGTACGTTTAAAGGGGGGCGCGATTCACGCCCCCCTTCAACCACCACTCGTTTGATCCCACATATATTGCCAACGTGTACACTGATAGTCCACTTTACGTTTTTATACCCTAGTGCCTTAGCGACTTCTTTTCTGTGGAGTCACACCATCTAATCATCTTATGAATCGTCTTAGACTATCTCATAGGTAGAGTACTACGTGTAGTATCTTGTTTGTGGGTCGTCTTACGAACCATCTTAAACTGTCTCATAGGTAAAGTACTACACGTAGTATCTTGTTTACAAACCATCTTATAGATCGTCTTAGACTATCCCATAAGTAGAGTACTACGCGTAGTGTCTTGTTTAGAAACCATCTTATAGATCGTCTTACAGGACCATCTCACAGTTATCTCACAGTTGTCTTACAGTTGTCTCATCCAACGGAGTACTATATGTAGTATCTTGTTTAGAAACCATCTTGTAGATCGTCTTACAGGACCATCTCACAGACCATCTCACAGTTGTCTCACAGGTGAGGTACTACGCGTAGTGCCCTAGATGATTAGATGGTGTGACTCCACAGAAAAGAAGTCGCTAAGGCACTAGGGTATAAAAACGTAAAGTGGACTATCAGTGTACACGTTGGCAATATATGTGGGATCAAACGAGTGGTGGTTGAAGGGGGGCGTGAATCGCGCCCCCCTTTAAACGTACAATCAAACACGATATTCGTATTGGAGCTAGAGGTGTTTCCCACATAAAAGACGACGAAATCTCAGGTCCCAATTTGGGACCCCAGTTTTTGAGCAATAAAAGTGGGGTCAAATGAGTGGTGGTTGAAGGGGGTCTGATTCGACTCGTTTCTCAATATAATAAAACATACGGTATTATATAATGGCGAGACCGAAAATTTACCAAACCAAAGAAGAAGCTTTAGTAGCAAAAAGAGCACAAACCAAAGAGTGGATAAGAACTCATGATTACATGTGTAAAACATGTGATAGACTATATCCCTTTTGCTCTAGGTGGAGACACGTAAGGAGTAAAAAACATTTGAGAAAGTTAGAGGTGTCATCCTTATAATTTATATGATTTTCTAGGAATATACATGATTTTCCAGGAATTAGACCTATTTCTTTCACAATAAAAACGACTCGTTTTTGAGTGTAACAAAACAAACGGTATAGTAATATGGTGTCTACCTTAAAGGAGCTGTCTAACAAGTATTTGGGTGAAGCCAAAATACTTGGATATAATTGGATGGATCTGCTAAGAAGAGCATCAAGACAGGGCGTTATAGACCACATCGCCAGGGTCAGAATAGCACGTGTAGTGCTCGAGGAGAGAAAATTTGCAGCAAAACTCAAGCTCTTCATAGAGGAACAGAGGTCACTCTTAAAGAAACCTGGCCAGTTTCCCACAGTGATGCAGACACAGTCAGCTCTAAGAGGGTATACTAGGTCGTATAGTGTCGAGGTAACCAATAATAAGGATCCACTGCAACAACTAAACAAGTCTAGAGTTGCTGTGAGCCTAACACTGACAAAAGAGTTGGATAGACTAAGAGGCTTGAAATATGTTGAGACACTAAAAGTGACTCTAGAGAAACAACTGGATGACGACAGAACTACACATAAAGTAGCATACTTTAACTGTAATGCTAAGACAATATATAGTGTTAGTGACATATATAAGTCTGCAAAACAGTCTAGTGAAGAGATACTAAACAGAATCGCTGTGTGGATATCAGAGGGTTCTGGATGGGTCATAGACAACGTAGATAGTCACTACGTGAATGTGGTAGTATATAAACCTCTAAAAGGATCCAGTTATGTTGAGCTTCCAACAGAACTGAGGAACGCATCAAAGGGTTTGATTAACATAAAGAATGATGATAATAAGTGTTTTATGTGGTGTCACATACTACACAAAAACCCAGTAGATTACAAACCGCAAAGAGTGTCAAAACACAAGAGAAATGTTGACACTGTAGACTATGAAGGAATTAACTTCCCAGTATCAGTCAAACAGTACAACAAAATAGAGATCAAAAATAATATAAACATTAACGTGTTTGGGTACGAAAACAAGCAGCCGTTCCCAATACATATATCCAAAGAAAGTAATGAAGATCATATGGATCTACTGCTAATAACAAAAGACGAGAAACAACACTATGTGTATATCAAGGACTTTAATAGGTTTATGTATAATCAGACTAAACATGAGCACAAAAAGAATTTTTGTAGGTACTGCTTACAGTGCTTTAGCACAGAAGTTATACTAAAGAACCATATAGAGAACTGTATAGTGGTTAATGGAAAGCAGGCAATCAAGATGCCTGAAAGAGGAAAAAATCTGTTGAAATACAGAAACTTCCACAAACAGTTAGATGTTCCATTTGTTATATATGCAGATTTTGAGGCGATCTTAGAAAAGATAGACACCGCCGCACCACTCACGGGGTCGTATACTAGCAAGTATCAACAGCACACGGACTGTGGGTACGGTTATAAGGTAGTCTGCTGTTATGACAACAAGTATAGTAAGCCTGTTGAGACGTTCCGCGGTGAGAACGCAGTTAAACAGTTTATGAAGAAAATTCTTGAAGAGGTTGAGTATTGTGACAATGTCAAAAAGGAACACTTCAGCAAAGACATGGTCATGACTTCCGCTGATAAGGTTAACTTTGAGGAAGCAGCTGAATGTCACATCTGTGGTGGAATATATAAAGATGAGGATACAAGAGTTAGAGATCATTGTCATGTAACTGGTAAGTATAGAGGCTCCGCACATCAGTTATGCAACAGAAACTATAGACTGACCAATAAAATACCAGTGGTGTTCCACAACTTGAGAGGATATGATAGCCACTTCATAATGCAAAATATCGGAGGACTTGGGCAGAACATCAATGTTATACCAAACAACATGGAAAAGTATATGGCCTTCATGTTAGGAAAAAGTCTCGTATTCATCGACAGTTTCCAATTCATGGGTTCTAGTCTAGACAGCTTGGTTAACAACCTTCCTAAAGAGTGTTTGAAAAACACATCAGAGGTATTCACTGATAAGGAACTAGAACTAGTGTCAAGAAAGGGTGTGTACCCATATGACTATATGGATAGTTTTGATAAGTTCGAAGACACGAAGCTACCCTCAAAGGAAAGCTTCTACAGTGTGCTAAGTGACGAACATATATCAGATGCTAATTATGAACACGCACAAGAAGTGTGGAAGACGTTCGATTTGAAAAGCATGGGTGAGTATCACGATGTGTATCTCAAAACTGATGTGTTACTATTGTCTGACGTGTTTGAGAACTTCAGAAGGACATGCAAGCAGTACTATCAATTAGACCCTTGCCACTACTTCACATCACCAGGACTATCGTGGGACGCTGCTCTAAAGATGACAGGAGTGAAACTGGAATTGATGACTGATATAGACATGTTTCAGTTTATTGAGAAAGGAATGAGAGGTGGTGTCTCTTGTATCACACACAGATATAGCAAGGCTAATAATAAATATATGAAGGACTATGATAGTAGCAAGTCATCAAAATATATATTATATTTAGACGCTAATAATCTATATGGTTGGGCTATGAATCAGTACCTACCAACTGGAGGATTCAGATGGATCAAGAAGTTCAACCTTGATAATTACAAAGATGACTCAGACAAAGGACTGATACTAGAGGTTGATCTGGAATATCCAAAGGAATTACATGACTCACACAACAACTATCCACTAGCACCAGAGAGAACTAAAGTAGAGGTTGGTAAACTGTCTGATTATTGCAGAACAATAAAAGACAAATTTAATATATCCGTAGGAGAGGTAAGCAAGTTGATACCAAGTCTAAACAATAAAAAGAGATACGTAGTGCACTACAGGAACTTACAGTTGTATAAGTCCCTAGGAATGAAGGTAAGTAAAGTATATAGGGTGTTACAGTTTAATCAGTCTCCATGGCTGAAAGACTATATCGACTTTAACACAGTTAAAAGAACAGATGCTAAGAACGACTTTGAAAAGGATTTTTTCAAACTGATGAACAATAGCGTCTTCGGGAAGACTATGGAGAATCTTCGAAAACGTGTTAACGTTAAACTGGTGACAAGTGATGATAAACTGAAGAAGCTAGCCTCTAAGCCTACCTTTGTAAGCAGCAAGATATTTAACGACAACTTAGTAGCTGTACACAGTATCAAAGAAACGTTAACTCTAAATAAGCCAGCATATGTAGGTATGTGTATTCTAGACTTGTCGAAGACATTGATATATGACTTCCACTATAATAATGTCAAAAAGAAGTATGGCAGCAAAGCCAAACTACTATTCACAGACACGGATAGTCTAATGTACGAGATTAAGACAGAGGATGTGTATAGTGATATATATGATAACAACGAAATGTTTGACTTTAGTGGATATGACAAGTCATCTCCATACTTCAATCCAACTAACAAGAAAGTTATTGGTAAAATGAAGGACGAAACATTAGGAGTCCCTATTGTTGAGTATGTTGGTCTGAGATCCAAAATGTATAGCTACGTGAAAGAGGATGGAAAGGGTGGTAAGACTGCTAAAGGCGTCAAGAAGAACGTTGTGAGGAAAAACATAAGACACGATAGTTATAAAGATGTTTTAGTAAACCGCAAACAAATATCTCATAAAATGAGATCTATAAGAAGTGTTAATCATCAGCTAGGTAGTTACGAGATAAACAAGATATCACTGAGTTGTTTTGATGACAAGAGACACATCCTAAAAGATGGTATTAGTAGCTACGCATATGGACACTACAAAATAGTCTAGAGCTAGATTCAATAAAAAGAGAAATTTATAATTTAATTAATTTATCAACATACTCTACAGCATATTTTGAGACGACTCATAAAACGACACATTTCAAGACAATTTAAAAACGACACATTTCGAGACACCTTGTAAAACGACGTGTATCGAAAAAATATATTTGAACTAATATCAAGATCTATCTGAATGGACTATAACAATCCATACCAAACATCACTATATAATAGCTTCACCACATGCATGCCAACACCAACATATAACAGCGCCACTGCATGTTTACAGACGACGAAATATGACGATTTTTCAAAAAATGAGTCGATTTTGAAAAGTGGTCTGATACCCCACTAAGTTGTGGTATATAATCACTCAAACACGTGCCAACATCACTACATAATGACTCAACCATACGTCAACATCACAATATTATGACCCAACTACATATCAACATCACAACACAATAACTTCGCCATATGTATCAACACCACTACATAATGACTCAACTATGGGTCAACATCACTATATTATGACTCAACCATGCACCAACACCACTATATAATAACCCCGCCACATGCTCACAAATGATGAAATATGATGACTCTTTAAAAACGACTAGTTTTTATTTAAGGGTGGCCTGGTACCGCCATATTCTATACTACTTAAAACCCATATTCTATTTGTTGTGTATTATTTTAATTTTCTTCTAATGCAATCCTAATTACACATTAACCAGAACAAAAATCCTTGTTCATCATTTCCATTCTCTTATATTATCATAAACGTACCTCATAACATTAAATAACATAACAGAAGACAATACAATATACAGTCATAAAGGGGGGTCTGATCTTCTCAGGCTATGTGATCGTGTGACCAGATCTGATTCAGCTAACACATGAATATTTGAATTGGATTATCGTGTCTTCGTGTGCGCTAGTTTCCCACGTATACAAGATCCGTTTTAGCTAACTATTTTTGAAACCGACCATTCGCTTTTTACAAAGGTTTAGTTTAGTTTAAAGAATTTTGCCACGAATACAATTGTGACAGGGATGAGAAACATAACTTGCGTTCCAATTGAGATCAAACCCCGAGACAGTACAAGATTAAGTATTAGTATTAAGGTTGATTGATTATAGATTAGTGAGAAGGAAGAAAAACCGGAGAACCCGGAGAAAAACCCTCGAAGTACAGGAGAGAACCAACAACTCTACTCACATGAGTCTAAAGCCAGCTCGGAAATGATACCGGGCAGTCACCCATCCAGGTGCGCACCGCGTCGGACCGAGCTTAACTTAAAGTGCACCTGACATCAAAATTTTTTATTGTCTTATTTGGAAGAACTTTTAAAATGATAAAGTAACTTATTTTGAAGATTTTCGTTTCTTCGCTTTCTTTTTGAGATATATCAGTTTGTTTGCTATGCAAATGTCCGAAATTTACGTCACACATGCATGATGAGTTATCAGAGAGTGTTATATATCTTTGCGTTCATGAAATAAAAACACTAAAGTGTGAATAACACGTGTGCGTGTTTCTCCCACAACACCAATCCTCTCAATTTTAAAGGATTTCGTTCGAGAATGAAAGAGATACACACATTTCTCCAATAAGTCATTATGCATGTGTGACGTAAATTCCGGACATTTGCATATCAAACAAACTGTTATATCTCAAAAAGAAAGCAAAGAAACGAAAATCGTCAAAAGAAGTTTCTTTATCGTTTTAAAAGTTCTTCCAAATAAGACAATAACATTTTTTGATGTCAGGTGCACTTTAAGTCTCCTAGGTGAGAAGGAACGCGCTAACCACATATGCCACCCGTGCTACCCAACAAAGGTTCTTAAATTAATAAAAACTAATAAAATATGATCTGGCACATCTGAACAAGACTTAGATAGTCTCGCCTTAACTCAAGAGTTGACCACTTAATTTCATCCAGTCTCTCTGTGTAGGACTTGTCAGGTCCACAAACTAAACGGGTAGCTCTTCTCTGGACTGACTCGATTGCTTTGACGTGTTTGGCAAGATGAGGAGACCAGACCGGGCAGGCATACTCAAGAATTGGTCCACAAGAGTCTTGAATGCGGTGGTAATAGCCACAGGATTCTTTGTGTCAAAGGTCCTTCGCACCAGGCCCAGTACTTTATTTGCCTTAGCGCAGATATTATTTATATGGCAGTCCCACGACAAAGATGACTCAATCCAAACCCCCAAATGTTTGTGCTGTTCTACTTTTGGCAGAACGGTAGCCTCTAGCGAATACTCATGGTATTTGGGATTCACCTTTCTTGTAATGTGCATGGTTTTACATTTCTTCGTGTTTAAAGATACCAACCAATCTTTGCACCATTCAGAGGCAGAGGACAGGTCTCCTTGAAGCTGATCGCAGTCAGTATCGTTGACAATATGACGATGAAGTACTGTATCGTCAGCAAACAACTCAGAATGACAACTAACAAACGAAGGTAGATCGTTAATGTACACTAGAAACAATAGCGGACCAATGATACTACTTTGAGGTACTCCAGACGTTACTTCCAGCCATTCCGAGGCATGACCTTCAACCACCACACGTTGCTTTCTTGATGTTAAAAAATCCCTGATCCAGGCCAGAAGCTGGCCTTTCACTCCATACAGCTTTAACTTGTAGAGCAGATGCGCATGGGAGACTTTGTTGAATGCTTTGGCGAAATCAAAAAATATGGCGTCGACCGAGCCCAATTTATCCATAGTCTCAAACCAATTATGCAATAACTGCAAAAGCTGAGTAACGCAAGATCTGTTTTGTCTAAATCCATGTTGGTTGTCACATAATAGCTTCAATTCATTTAGAAACTGCGTAATATGCATGTGCACTAATCGTTCTAAGGTCTTGACAATAACACTAGTCAGTGAGACAGGACGATAATTTTCTGCCAAAGATCTTTTGCCTGACTTGTTGATTGGAACAATATTCGCTAGTTTCCACTCCGATGGCAGTTCACCTCGTGTCAGAGAAAGATTGAATAAATTTGCCAACGATGGTGCCAGTACCGACGCACATTCTTTTAAAACTCTTGGTGAAATGTTGTCCGGACCACATGCTTTATTAACTTTGATTGAACCAAGTAATATGGCAACATCATCTGCGCTACAATATAAGTCTGTAATTTCATGCTCGGTGAAAGGACTTGCATTTGGGTTTTCAGCACGAACCAACTCCTCTGGTACTTTTTCATTAAACACCGAATGGAAAAAAGAATTTAAGATGTCTGCTTTTGCCACAGGTGAAAACAATCTTTTCCCATTGTTCTCGATACAGCTTGGAACACTAGATTTACCGGTACGCGACTTAACAAATGACCAAAACGTTTTCGGATTCTCAGCTAATGAAGCAGTAAGATTGATGGTATAGTTATTATAGGCTTTGTTAAGCTGATCTTTGACAGAATTACTAAATCTCCTATAACTGGTCCATTTATCCGAGTCCCCCGAAAATCGAGCTGTTTTCCAAAGTCTCCGTTTCTTATGAATTAACTTCTTCAGATCTGAATTAATCCATGGCGCATTGCGTTGGGGTTGTACACGTTTGGAAGGAATTTTTTGTTTGACGGCTTTGAAAAAACAAGTTTTCCAAGCCTCCCAAACCTCATCGATGTTGTCCATCAAGTATATGTTGTCCCATTGGGCGTTTCTGAAATCATCCTTTAATGCGTTCCAATCCGCTGATTTGAAATCGTAAACCATTCTAGGACTTGGTAACAGATACTTGTTTAACATTTTCTCCACCAATGACAATTTGTGGGTCAGTGGTAATTTTAGATAGTCGTTTATATGATCCAATTATCATTTATTTATTTATTTATTTATTTATTAGAATTTATAATACATATCAATTACAGTATTACAACTAAAAATTGAATGTATTAGGGTTAACCAAAAACAGAATTCAAGATTCCCTCAGGATTGGTCACCCTTTACAAATACAAATAACATATAACATTAATATGAAATCAAAGAGTAAGACATAACGAAATTATACGAAAACAGCAAAAACTATGGATTAAAAGCAACAGGAAAAAGTTTGAAATAATGCTGAGAAAGTAGCCTCTTAAAAAACGACAAGGTGTTAATGCCACGTATAGAGTATGGGAGAGAGTTCCAGAGCCTAGTGACACGAACGAAATAAGAACACTTAAAGACATCTGTACGGGCATAAGGTACTATAAGAGTCAAGTCATCAATATTACGCAGACAGCGACCCGTACTTCTCCAAGAAATTAAACCACGTGGCATGTCTACTAAGCCATGAATCATTTTAAAAAGGAAGACAAGATCTGTGATTTCCCTACGCATGTACAGAGGAAGAAGCTGAAGTTGTTCAAGCCTGTTCTTGTAATCTACTTCACGACCTAAAATAAGCCGAGAGGCGCGGCGTCAGGGCGAGGGGAAAATAACAAACGAGATAATCTAACTAATTTGAAGCTGCATGTCAGTATTACAAAATGTTTACTAAATAACCTAAATAAAATCCAAATAAAATAGAATTAGTATTATGTTGAGCACATCACACAGTCTCTGCAATTATTATCAAGTAGGCTTTCAAGGCCACTTTTTCCGATATTTCTTCCAAAAGACTCTAAACTGGGTTTTTCTCTATCTTGTTTGTTAGGTTTTGGCCATATATAGGGACCATAATATCTGAGAGAGTTTTCACCATACTGCACTGTGTCACTCGTAGTGATTGTGCGTTGGGTTGAATAAAAAGTTCAGATATGTGTCCAGGCTTAAATATATAATAATACAATAGTTTGCTGTATGCATGTATTATGGTAATTAATGCACATTGAATACAGATGGGTATACGAGAGCATATACATACTAGGATTCAATGCAAAAAAAACAACGTAGCAGAATAGTAAACAATAGGACATGCTCACGTGCAGAATATGGAACAAAATAGAATGAAACATAAATAAAAATAAGTAGAAAAATAGAGAGAAAATTCAAACATTTTCTAGGTTTTGTTTGTTTGTCTTCAAATTGGAAAATGAAGCCAGTCATATAATAACAACACAGCTTATAAAAATACCACCATTTTAGTAAGCATACTCACAGTTAATATACAGTCCAGAGAATTTTTATAGATTTTTGGTCCACCGTCACTATGACCCTTTAACTTTCTTTGATTCATTAACCTAGTCTAAAAATATAGTTTAACGACAACAATTTAGTGCGAAAATATGGATGTGAATTTCGTTACGCCCAAAGAGAGACCTAGGCATTTTCGAACGAAAACGTCTACTTGTATTTATCATGAAAACGTCTCAAGACTGTATCACTCAATTAGGTACCAGTGCTCACCGGAGTGTTTTATTCAAAATGGCACCACGAAGCTGAAGAAATGCTCTACTGATAAATTTTTATAAGTTTGAACTGTAGCTTGACCATAATACAAACTCTAACCCTAGCCATAACCCTAATCTCAATTCTTTACGGGTATATCATCGATAAACAACTTCGTTCTTAAAATTCCCGATCAACTGGACGCCATTTTGATTTTACTCACCCGAGACTTCTGCAGGATCAAACTCACTCAACCCTCTGAGCTATATAGAGTACTATGTTCTGGTCTTTGGTCGGGTAAAAAGTGAATCCAAACACGGCGGACATGGAGGTAATTTTGTGCGTCAGTTTCAGTCCGCTACGCGGTCTTTTAGGTCAGTTTCAATCTCCCACGCAACTTTTCTATTTTTCTCAACTATATGTTCATTTTCAAAACATATACACAAAACAAAATATCAACAGACAGAAATGAGCCAATAATTTCAAATTTATATTACCAAAGTAAAAAAGAGTGAAAATGGTTCATTTTTTATAGAAAGAAATAGCAGAATTAACACAAAATGACAAAAGAAGCCCTCACAAAATTCTTGAGAAAAAACAGGTTAACGAACGATTTCATTTTACCGTCCCCCCCTCATTTTCAGACAACTGATGTCACTGTCACAGAACATACTAAATCCTTTTTAAGTACTCGGTCACTGAAAGTTTGTAGGTTTCATTTCTTTCGACGACTTCTTAATTTCGTTTTTGTAAATAATTTCGTATTCCGAACCAATCAAAACCAAAAGTAGAATGTCGTAAAACATTTGTACAAGAGGTACAAAATCGGCCTCCATGTCCGCAATGTTTGGCTTCACTTTTTGCCCCGAACTTAGTCATCCAGTTATATATATAGAGTTGACTGACTCAAATCTAGTTCTTAGTCCCTTTCATTGACAAATCGACGTACAAATTGATCAGTAATAGCTTACTTTGCCCAGTAGCAGATAGATTGCCCAGTAATAGCTTACTTTGCCCAGTAATAGCTTACTTTGCACAGTACCCAGATTACCCAGTAATAGCTTACTTTGTCCAATACCCAGATTGCCCAGTAATAGCTTACTTTGCCCAGTGCCCAGATTGCCCAGTAATAGTTTACTTTGCCCAGTGCCCATATTGTCCATTAATAGCTTACTTTGCCCAGATTGCCCAGTAATATAGCTTACTTTGCCCAGATTGCCCAATAATAGCTTACTTTTCCCAGTACCCAGATTGCCCAGTAATAGCTTACTTTGCTCAGATTGCCCAGTAATAGCTTAGTTTCTTTTCCCAGTGCCCAGACGCCCAGTAATGGCTTACTTTGCCCAGTGCCCAGACTGCCCAGTAATAGCTTACTTTGCCCAGTGCCCAGACTGCCCAGTAATAGCTTACTTTGCCCAGTACCCAGATTGCCCAGTAATAGCTTACTTTACCCAGATTGCCCAGTAATAACTTACTTTGCCCAGTTTATATAGCTTACCTTATCCAGTGCCCAGATTGCCCACTAATAGCTTACTTTTCCCAGATGCCCAGTAATAGCTTACTTTGCCCAGATTGCCCAGTAATAGCTTACTTTCCCCAGATCTGCCTCGGAGATCAAAGACCGAAAGATCCGCCGTACCCTCTACCTGGCAATTGTGCGTCCCCGCAGTAGTTGAGCTAATCAGAAGGACAGAGCGCATTCAACGCCGAGCTTCAAAATTTATCCCCAATTTGCCCTTCATATGTGCAGAATCCTACAAAGACAGGCTGATATCAATAAACCTGTTACCAGTCTCCTATTGGCACGAGTATCTTGACTTAACTTTTCTTTTTTAGGCCATAAACGGTATTGTAACTATAACGAACGATATCTTACCGGCACGTTTTATTCTCTCAAGGCCTACTCGATCATCTGCAAATACCAATGTAATTTCGTTCCACCCTCGTAAATGTAAGACAGCCACTTACCAGCGCTCATTTTTTATTAGAACAACTAGAATCTGGAACTCTCTCCCTGAACACTTAAGACTAGAACGCTTAACTCTTACACTGTTTAAGAGGTCATTATACCATAACGCTCTTGTATCTTGTTATGACGTGGACGATGCTCGAAACTGGAAAACTGTTTGCCTAAAGTGCAACACGTCGCGCAGTCTAATCCACACCTTTTCGTGCTGTTACTAGTTTATGTAATTTTTTCTTTGTAACTTCTCACCAACTTTAACTTACGAGCCCACAGTAATTGGTGTAAACTGTTGTGGTGTCCCCGCCTCCTGTATTTTCGCATTGTTTATGTATTATTTTGTCTGTATTGTGTATGTTTTATCAGGCGAAGCTAAATAAATAAATAGATTGCCCATGCAGTAATAGCTTATTTTGCCCAGTACCTAGATCGCCCAGTAATAGCTTACTTTGCCCAGATTGCCCAGTAATAGCTTACTTTGCTCAGTGCCCAGAGGTCCAGTAATAGCTTACTTGCACAGATTGCCCAGTAATAGCTTACTTTGCCCAGTGCCCAGATG
>JAYKKM010000292.1:702500-705000 GCA_035772405.1 Chrysogorgia sp. JL179-B06
ATAATGATAAACTCAGTTTTAGTGATATTAGCCGATAACTTATTGGCACTAAGCCATATACTAAGTTTCTTGATATCCCAATTTAAAATGCTTTCAAGTTCATCAACCGTTTCAGCGGTGGCAGTAATCAGTGTATCATCAGCATACATGCCAGGAGCAGTGAAGTCTAAACAGTTCGGTAGATCATTTATATAAACCAGAAATAGTAAAGGACCTAAGGTGGAGCCTTGTGGAACTCCCGTCGTCAATGGCCAAGGTGCTGACATTGTATTGTTGACCATGCAACATTGCGATCTATTCGTGAGATATGAGCAAAACCATTCTAACGATGTTCCCCTAATCCCATAAATGCTCAGCTTTCTTAAAAGGATTGCATGATTTACAGTATCAAAAGCTTTACTTAGGTCAACAAAAACTACACCATTCATATAGCCATTATCAATATTTCTAAACCACTTTTCAGTTGCCTGCAAGAGAGCCGTTAAAGTAGAGTGACCAGATCGAAACCCAGATTGAAACTTACTTAGAATATCATGTTGTGTTAAATATAAATAGAGTTGTTTAAATATAAGCTTCTCAAATACTTTAGCTACAACAGATAAAACTGAAATTGGACGATAGTTATTGGCATCACTTCTGGCATTTCCCTTATAAACCGGGAAAACTTTAGCAATTTTCCAGCTATCCGGAAAAATACCAGAATTAATAGACATATTAAAAATACAGCCCAATGGACCACTTATAACAGCAGAAGCATCTCTTAGTAGTTTGGCGGAAATCTTATCCAAACCACAGGCTTTAGAAACAGATATTGTAGACAACATATGCTGTATTGTCAAATCTGTAATTGGAGTGAACTCAAATTTCGACTCACTCGGTGTAACAAATGATTCAGGAGAGACAGAGGTTTTGACAACTCTCTCACTGATCTCAGCACCTATTGTAGAAAAGTGTTTATTGAAAGCATTAGAAATATCTAAAGGATTACTAACAACAGAGTCACCCACATTCAACTCCGTAATGCCAGATATTTTGGACTTTCGTCCAAGTAACATATTAATTGCTTTCCAGGTGCGTCGACTATCTCCAATATCATTGTCTATCTCTTCCAGAACATATTCCTTCTTAGCTTTTTTAATAGCAGCATTCACATGATTTCTGGCTGCTTTATAAGCGTCATAAAAAGATTTTGATCCATTTTTAATGGCTTGCTTTTTTAAATGATCCCTTGAGTGCATTAATTTCTTTATACTAGGGGTAAGCCAGGGAGAAGGTTTATTTTTAACCCTTCTTTTCCTTAAAGGTGCATGAATATCAAGTACCTCAGAAAACAAGCTTCCCCACGTATATACCATGTCATTGGGATCATCACTGATCTCCAGTAAGTCCCAATGAACTCTATTAAGATCATAGATAAATAACTCTGGGTCATAATTTTTTATGTTTCGACTTTCAATATATTTAGGATTGCCTTTAATAGTTTGAAATTTCCGTACACCATATATTAAGAAATGGTCACTTATACTTATTTCAACAACTCCTGATGCAACTAAATTCTGTGGTTCATTCGTCAAAAAATGATCAATCAAAGTCTTTGATCGACCAGTCATCCTAGTATAATCTGTGATTAGCTGGGAAAACTGATAAGCTTCATAAAGGAACTTCACAGGAGTAGACAAGGGATCAGCTGAATCTTTAGCTAAATTACAGTTGATATCACCTGCCAATAAGGTCTCCTCACCTTCTATATCAACAGCCATCAAAAATTTCTCAAATTCCCCGAGAACCTCAATTAATGAGTCAGGTGGTCTGTACCAAGTGGAAATGATAAATGGCTTACTTTTTGGCTTACAAATTTCAATAGCCAACATTTCTAAATCATTTGGTACAATATCACCTCGTAAGGTATAATTGATATGTTCACGGATATACAACGAAACTCCACCCCCATTAATATTGCGATCATTTCTTTCCAAAATGTACCCACAAATGTTCAAAAGGCAGCTATCAATAGTATTATCAAGCTTGGTTTCATTAATAGCTAGCACATCAAATTGATAATCAGTCATCATAACCCTCAACTGATCAATATGAGTTAGCAAGCCATTTATATTAAGACTACCAAACTTAAACCCTTTGGGCAACTTGGACACATTAGAAAGACATGGCAATGCATTAACCGATGGTGTTGTATAACCATCGTTTAGAGTAGCGTTGTCTTCAGGAGTAATAGACCATCAATGATTCATTAGTATAAAATTAGTTAAATTACTTGCAATAATAGCAACTCCTTTGCTATTTAAATGCAATTTATGTTTAGCTAGAGAAGAATCGTCAATGTTATTATGTTTGATCGTTAATCTTCCCGACTGAGAACAGTACTTGCTTGTGATCTTATTTACTTCACTAACCTTCTTGGAAAGCCCATCCAAATCATATCTCTGGGTTAGCTCGGATAAACTGACAGTAGACTGAGGGTGCTCATTCTCAATATACTTTG